>JADBJO010004424.1:202136-214636 GCA_016801955.1 Conus betulinus | reverse complement strand
TTCACTATTTGTAGTAAAGGCTGTCTGTAGGGGGTCTACAAACTGTAGTAAAGACTGTATAAGGTCTACTATATGCAGTGAAGACTGTCTATACAAGGTCTACTATCTGTAGTAAATGCTATCTGCATAAGGTCTACTATTTGTAGTAAAGACTGTCTGTGTAAGGTCTACTATCTGCAGTAAAGACTGTCTGTAGGTCTACTATCTGTAGTAAAGACTGTCTGTATGATGCCTGATATCTGTAGTAACGACTGTGTGTATGACGCCTGATATCTGTAGTAAAGACTGTCTATAGGAGGTCTACTATCTACAGTAAAGTTGAAGCTGGGAGTTGACCTGTGTAAAGGAGGGTGTGGTTCTATGATGAAGCGGAAAATAGAATGTTATTGTCTAAATTTAACCTGTGCATCCTTCATTAATACACAATTGAAACTTTTTACTGTCTAGATTGTATCCTCTTTTTGTAATTAAGATGACGTTGGGAGTTTTGTCTAAATAAGCTTTCTCGTCTTTATGTAAAAGAAAACAACAAAAAAAAAACAAAACAAAAAAACTGTGAGTTGTACAGTGTAGATGAATATTTATGTCTCTTTGATAACGTCGAAGATTTGCTGTAAGCTGTACCCTTCAAACCTCCACCCTTGTCTGCCTGGCTGCCTGCCGTTCCTTCTCTACACAATCAGATATAACAACAACAACAACAACAACAAACAACAACACAACAACAACAATTACAGCAGCAGCAGCAGCAGCAGCAACACCAGCAGCAACAACAGCAACAGCAACAACAAAGACGATTTTTAAAGAAGACAAACAGTCTTCCCGATAGCTAGTTCAGACGCCTCTCCCCGTCTACTCTATATTACCCCCCCCCCCCCCCCCCCCCTTCCTCCCACCCTAGCACACCCCCTGAATTGTCCAGAAAAAAAATTCCAGCTTTCTCTTCTTTGTGGTCTCTTCTTCTTCTTCTTCTTCTTCTTCTTCTTCTTCTTTTCTCTTCTTCTTCTTTATCTCTCTTCCTCTCTTCTTCTTCTTCTTCTTCTTCTTCTTCTTCTTCTTCTTCTTCTTCTTCTTCTTCTTCTTCTTCTTCTTCTTCTTCTTCTTTCCAACGGCCGATGACGCTAATTCACGGTAACTTCTTCCCCGTTGAGAGTGGAGCCTCACTTTGTATCTCGGGGACCAGCAGTCATTACATCGTTGATAAGACAGTGGGGACGGGGAGGGGAGGGGGAGGGGGAGATCAGACGGTGGGGGTACAGGTGGGGAGCAGGAGGGGGGGGGTGGTGGTCTAAAATCTTTGAAAAGTGTATAGATACTCGACGACTGCAGACTACGTGTTATTCACATGGGCGAAAAAATTGCGAAATACCGGCATCAAATATCCCCCTCCCTCCTCTCTCCTCTCTCTCTCTCTCTCTCTCTCTCTCTCTCTCTCTCTCTCTCTCTCTCTCTCTCTCCTCTCTGCTCTCTCTCGTCTGCTTCTCTCTCTCTCTCTCTCTCTCTGCAAATGTGTGTGCGTGTGAGTGCGCACGCGTGCATGTGTGTGTGTGTGTGTGTGTGTGTGTGTGTGTGTGTGTGTGTGTGTGTGTTGTGTGTGTGTGTGTGTGTGTGTGTGTGTGTGTGTGTGTGTGTGTGTGTGTGTGTGGTGTGTGTGTGTGTGTGTGTGTGAGTGGTGAGAGAGAGAGAGTGAGAGAGAGAGTGTGTGTGTGTATGTGTGTGTGTGTGTGTGTGTGTGTGTGTGTGTGTGTGTGTGTGTGTGTGTGTGTGTTGTGTGTGAGAGAGAGAGAGAGAGAGAGAGAGACAGAGACAGAGAGAGAGAGAGAGAGAGAGAGAGAGAGAGAGAGAGAGAGTGTGTGTGTGTGTGTGTGTGTGTGTGTGTGTGTGTGTGTGTGTCTGTGTGTGTGTGTGTGTGTGTGTGTGTGTGTGTGTGTGTGTGTGTGTGTGTGTGTGTGCGTGCGCGCGCGCGCGTGAGTGCGTGTGTGTCGATCGTTATAAATACATTTCTGGAATTTTAAGAACAACAATCATTTCGCGCAATGCTCTTCCAGGCTCATGACACAGAACGCTCAGTCCAACGTGTGAAAATAAAATCATCCACCCTCCCCCAACCCTCCACCTCCACCTTTCCTCACCTCACACTTCCCATCTTCCTCCGTAGCTCCCTCCCCCCCCCCCCCTCCCTCCTTACCCCTGTCTCCACTCGCCCAGTCTCTGTCGCTCTGAGTCGTGTATATCGCTTTGAAGGCGATGGAAAGAGCAAAGGAGCAGAAAGCTTAGGCAGGAGAATGTGTTCCTCCCATAATGACAATTGTGCGTGGACCTCTCATCTTTCACCGCGTAGGATGCAAGTGGTTCCAATTCTCTTCACAGTTCTAATTGGATTTTGTTCCCTTTCAATCAGCGAGGTGTTGTTTTTTTTTCGCCATTTCAGCACACTGGGGAGAGGTTTGTTTCCAGGGGCAATTTAACGCCTTATTCATTACAAAGTAATCAGATATCCTTCCACAGACGCCGTCTCATCATGCCAGATAAGCTCTGCAACAGAACGCTGTGTCGCTCTCCAATCGACAGCCCGTTCCAATGGAAAGGGAGACAATTCTAGCATAGTGCAAGAGGTCCATGGCTGAAACGGTCATTGTTGTGACTTGAAAGAATAGACACAATGCTGGAACCAGATTTTGTTACTGCCTTTGTGCCAAACTCTGGCTGCCACTGTGTCTGTGCAGACTGTGGCAGGAGACACGGTGCTGCTTTGCTGTGCCAGTGGACGTTTTTCGTTCTGCTTTACAACGAGGCTCTGCTGCAATGTCCACCTGCAGACTGGTGACAGAGAAGCAGGCTCCAGCTTTGTCTCTGACACTGCGATAATGGGGTGCAGACACCGGGTTATTGGGGTGCAGACACTGGGTTATTGGGATGCAGACACTGGGTTATTGGGGTGCAGACACTGTGATATTGGGTGCAGACACACTGGGTTATTGGGGTGCAGACACTGGGTTATTGGGGTGCAGACACTGGGATATTGGGGTGCAGACACTGGGTTATTGGGGTGCACACTGTGATATTGGGGTGCAGACACTGGGTTATTGGGGTGCAGACACTGGGATATTGGGGTGCAAACACAGGGATAGGGGGTGGGGTGCAGACACAGGGATAGGGGGTGGGGTGCAGACACAGGGATAGGGGTGGGGTGCATACACGGGGATAGGGGGTGGGGTGCAGACACAGGGATAGGGGGGGGGGTGCAGACACAGGGATAGGGGGTGGGGTGCATACACAGGGATAGGGGGTGGGGTGCAGACACAGGGATAGGGGGTGGGGTGCAGACACAGGGATAGGGGGTGGGGTGCATACACGGGGATAGGGGGTGGGGTGCAGACACAGGGATAGGGGGTGGGGTGCAGACACAGGGATAGGGGGTGGGGTGCATACACGGGGATAGGGGGTGGGGGTGCAGACACAGGGATAGGGGGGGGTGCAGACACAGGGATAGGGGGTGGGGTGCATACACGGGGATAGGGGTGGGGGTGCAGACACAGGGATAGGGGGGGGGGTGCAGACACAGGGATAGGGGGTGGGGTGCATACACGGGGATAGGGGGTGGGGTGCAGACACAGGGATAGGGGGTGGGGTGCAGACACAGGGATAGGGGGTGGGGTGCATACACGGGGATAGGGGGTGGGGTGCAGACACAGGGATAGGGGGTGGGGGTGCAGACACAGGGATAGGGGGTGGGGTGCATACACGGGGATAGGGGGTGGGTGTGCAGACACAGGGATAGGGGGTGGGGTGCAGACACAGGGATAGGGGGTGGGGTGCATACACGGGGATAGGGGGTGGGGGGTGCAGACACAGGGATAGGGGGTGGGGTGCAGACACAGGGATAGGGGGTGGGGTGCAGACACAGGGATAGGGGGTGGGGTGCAGACACAGGGATAGGGGGGTGGGGTGCAGACACAGGGATAGGGGGTGGGGTGCAGACACTGGGATAGCGGGTGGGGTGCAGACACTGGGATAGGGGGTGGGGGTGCAGACACTGGGATAGGGGGGTGGGGTGCAGACACTGGGATAGGGGGTGCAGACACTGGGATAGGGGGTGCAGACACTGGGCTAGGGGGTGCAGACAGACACTGGGATAGGGGGTGCAGATACTGAGGGCACAGTTAGTTCCGTTTCACCATGCAGCCTGCAGTGTGCAATATTCGGAGGGGTAAAGGGGAGTCACCAGCTGTCTTTGGACTGTTTTTGTCGTTGAAACTGCATCTGCATTGTAGCATGTAGCAATAACAAAGACCAGACCCCGCTGTCTTCTGCCTGGTGTCTGGTTAGTACCGTCCCTGCGTTGTTGTGGCACACAGCGATTTTTAAGACCAGACCCAGCTGTCTTCTGCCTGGTGTCTGGTTAGCACTGTCCCTGCGTTGTTGTGGCACACAACGATTGTAAAGACCAGGCCCAGCTGTCTTCTCACCTTTGTTTCGTTGAAACTGTGTGCGTTTTCACATCCAGCGATAGCAAAGGCAGGACATCAGCCCTCTTTTGACTGCCGTTTGGTCCAGACAGTCCGTGTATGCGTTGTTACCTCCAACGATAACTTTGTGATCGATTTTTGAACAGAGAATCGGTGTGCAGACAATACCGTGAGACCTCTTGAACAGATAGTTTGTGGGAACACGATACTGAGAGACACTGTTAAAGAGATGATTTGCGTGATTCCAAGAGACCATTGTACGCCGATTGGATCGTCTGCTTTTGAGATGAAGCCTGCCCGCCCCCACCCCCATGGTGTTGAGGAGTGTTGAGGCTCACACCATTCTCCAGCATCACCTTGGTTACACAGACAGCGAAAGTTCTTCCACTTTTTTTTCATAGCGCAGGCGACTAAGATCAGTCTAGTTCTGATAGGTCTGGAACAAAGCCTACCCAGAGACTCTGAGTTTATTTCAGTTAGGTCTGGAACATAGCCTACCCTGGTTCTCTCGGAGTCCGTTTCTAAGACAGACAGGGACGACCAGTGTCAACTTCGTGCTTTGCAAGGCATGGACGTGGTGCAGTGGACCTTCTACTGGTGTCTGTCACGTACAGGACGCGTGCGTCCAGCACTGGGAGGGATAGTGCTTGGCTGTCTGTTACCAGCCTGCAGTGCCTAGTCCGCTGCTTGGCTGGCATCTCTCACAGCACTGTACACACACACACACACACACACACACACACACACACACACACACACACACACACACACACACACACACACACACACGCACACACACACCCGCGGGCAGGTGTGGGGGGAGGGGAGGGGGAGCCTAGGGACAGTAACACAATTTCCTGCGGAATCCTGGCCCCCGCCCACCTTGCTGTCTCTGTCCACGTCGTCGTTTGCATGTCTCCTCATCCTGAGGACAAAGTGGGCACCTCTCTACAACTGTGGTGAAGGGGGGCAGGGCGGCAGTGCCAGCAACGTCAAGCCTGCTTGTCTGTGCGCACGATGTACTGGTCACCGCCATTGTTGGCTGGTCAGTGACTGCCGCCACACATAGCTGTCACTTCGCTGCCCTGTTCCTGATAAGTCCTCCAAGACACGTGTGTACTGACGTTGAAGACACATGTGTTACTGACGTTGAAGACACACGTGTTAATTACTTTGAAGACACGTGTGTTACTGACGTTGAAGACACATGCGTTTACTGACGTTGAAGACACATGTGTTACTGATTTTGAAGACACATGCGTTACTGACGTTGAAGACACATGTGTTACTGGCTTTGAAGACACGTGTGTTGCTGACTTTGAAGACATGTATGTTGCTGACTACGAAGACACATGTGTTACTGACTTTGAAGACACACGTGTGTTGCTGACTATGAAGACATATGTGTTGCTAGCTATGAAGACACGTGTGTTGCTGACTATGAAGACACGTGTGTTGCTGACTATGAAGACACGTGTGCTGCTGACTATGAAGACACGTGTGTTGCTGACTACGAAGACACGTGTGTCGCTGACTATGAAGACACGTGTGTTGCTGACTATGAATACACGTGTGTTGCTGACTACGAAGACACGTGTGTCGCTGACTATAAAGACACGTGTGTTGGACTATGAAAGACACGTGTGTTGCTGACTACGAAGACACACGTGTGTGTTGCTGACTACGAAGACACGTGTGTCGCTGACTATGAATACACGTGTGTTGCTGATTATGAAGACACGTGTGTTGCTGACTACGAAGACACGTGTGTCGCTGACTATGTACACACGTGTGTTGCTGACGTTGAAGACACCTGCGTCGGTGACTTTGAAGACACGCGTGTTCCTGACTTTGAATACATGTGTATTGCTGACTTTGAACATACGTGTCTTGCTGACTGTGAAGACACATGTGTTGCTGACTATGAAGACACGTGTGTTGCTGACTATGAAGACACGTGTGTTGCTGGCGCTGAAGACACGTGTGCTGCTTGGAGAGAGGGTTATGTGGGCGTTTGTCTTCTCTTGTTGTTAGGGTGGTTTAAGGTTAATCTGGAAATTGAAGGAGAGAGAGAGAGAGAGAGAGAGAGAGAGAGAGAGAGAGAGAGAGAGAGAGAGAGCGAGAGAGAGAGAGAGAGAGAGAGAGAGAGAAAAAAAAAACAATAGAAAAAACTCACTTCTCCCCCCAAAGTGACGAAAATAAATGGCTGCATCTTATTTTAGGGTGAAAATAATGAAGACATTTTTTTTTTCAGAAAAGGGAAAGCTTTCTTTCAGCATGGTCCAGATTCCTTCTTCTATCAAATTATAATTAGAACACACACCACACACACACACACACACACACACACACACACACACACACACACACACACACACACACACACACACACACACACACACACACTGACTGAGGGACGAGGTATAGGGTGGGCGGAAAGGCAGCAGAAAAGCCAAAAGGGGGTAGATGGGGGTGGCGATGGTGGGGGTTGGTGGTGGGGGGGGGGGGGGGGGGGGGAGGGGCGGCAGAAGCAGGCTAAAACAAAGTTTCAAATCGATTCTTTTGCCTGTTCCCTCCTGGTTGTGTGTGTAAATTTCGTTTGCATGTCTCCTCCACGTGTCTTTCCTCAGGCTAGCTCCTCCGTCTCCGCGGTTTGAAGAGCTGGGATCTGTCCTGGGATAGTGGCCATCTCCACGGTTCTTAATGAATCAATACATCAGGCCGGTCATACGCCACGAAGACAGCAGTCACTGAGGCTGTTTTTTTGTTTGTTTGTTTTTTTTTTTATTTTTTTGTTTTAATCAGAGTGACGAAGGCATCACATGATTCGGTGACAGCACTGGGTCTGTGGTGCTGGAACAATCTACAGACAATCTGATCAGACCGCTCATTGTCGGCAGAATGAAAATGTATGGCCTGAAACAGCACTGAAGGCGTAATGCTGTAGTCAATTCGGCTGGATGGTGGGGAAGGGGAAGGGGAAGCTGTCAAAGGGGGGGGGTAAAAAGGGGGGGCTGATAGAGGGGGGGGGGGGGGGGGGGGGGGGGGGGGGGGGGGGGGGGGGGGGGGGGGGGCAAATCACGTTCAGGAGAAAGACAGTCTCTGTATCCGGAAAGTGTATAAGCCGTGCAAGAAGGTGTGGTCAGTAGCGGGGAGATCACTGTGAACGGCTATTGACAGTCTGCAGAGAGAGGACAGTGGGGCCAGAGATCACTGTGAACACCTATTGACAGTCTGTAGAGAGAAGACAGTGGGAACAAAGATCACTGTGAACACCTATTGACAGTCTGCAGAGAGAGGACAGTGGTACCAGAGATCACTGTGAACACCTATTGACAGTCTGCAGAGAGAGGACAGTGGGACCAGAGATCACTGTGAACGGCTATTGACAGTCTGCAGAGAGAGGACAGTAGGAACAATAATCACTGTGAACGCCTATTGACAGTCTGCAGAGAGAGGACAGTAGGAACAAAGATCACTGTGGACACCTATTGACAGTCTGCAGAGAGAGGACAGTGGGACCAGAGATCACTGTGAACACCTATTGACAGTCTGCAGAGAGAGAGGACAGTGGGACCAGAGATCACTGTGAACACCTATTGACAGTCTGCAGAGGACAGTGGGACCAGAGATCACTGTGAACGGCTATTGACAGTCTCCAGAGAGAGGACAGTGGGACCAGAGATCACTGTGAACACCTATTGACAGTCTGCAGAGGACAGTGGGACCAGAGATCACTGTGAACACCTATTGACAGTCTGCAGAGAGAGGACAGTGGGGCCACAGATAACTGTGAACACCTATTGACAGTCTGAAGAGGACAGTGGGACCAGAGATCACTGTGAACACCTATTGACAGTCTGCAGAGGACAGTGGGACCAGAGATCACTGTGAACACCTATTGACAGTCTGCAGAGAGAAGAAGTGGGAACGGGAACAAAGATCACTGTGAACACCTATTGACAGTCTGCAGAGGACAATGGGACCAGAGATCACTGAGAACACCTATTGACAGTCTGCAGAGGACAGTGGGACCAGAGATCACTGTGAACACCTATCGACAGTCTGCAGAGGACAGTGGGACCAAGAGATCACTGTGAACACCTATTGACAGTCTGCAGAGAGAAGAAGTGGGAACGGGAACAAAGATCACTGTGAACACCTATTTACAGTCTGCAGAGGACAGTGGAACCAGAGGTCACTGTCAACACCTATTGACAGTCTGCAGAGAGAGGACAGTGGGGCCACAGATCACTGTGAACACCTATTGACAGTCTGAAGAGGAGGACAGTGGGACCAGAGATCACTGTGAACACTATTGACAGTCTGCAGAGAGAGGACAGTAGGACACATGATCACTGTGAACACCTATTGACAGTCTGCAGAGAGAGGAAAGTAGGAACAATGATCACTGTGAACACCTATTGACAGTCTGCAGAGGACAGTGGGACCAGAGATAACTGTGAACACCTATTGACAGTCTGCAGAGAGAGGACAGTGGGACCAGAGATCACTGAGAACACCTATTGACAGTCTGCAGAGAGAGGAAGGACAGTGGGACCAGAGATCACTGAGAACACCTATTGACAGTCTGCAGAGAGAGGAAGGACAGTGGGACCAGAGATCACTGAGAACACCTATTGACAGTCTGCAGAGAGAGGACAGTGGGACCAGAGATCACTGTGAACACCTATTGACTGTCTGCAGAGAGAGGACAGTGGGACCAGAGATCACTGTGAACACCTATTGACAGTCTGCAGAGAGAGGACAGTGGTACCAGAGATCACTGTGAACACCTATTGACAGTCTTCAGAGAGAGGGACAGTGCTACCAGAGATCACTGTGAACACCTATTGACAGTCTGCAGAGAGAGGACAGTAGGAACAAAGATCACTGTGAACACCTATTGACAGTCTGCAGAGAGAGGACAGTAGGAACAAAGATCACTGTGAACACCTATTGACAGTCTGCAGAGAGAGGACAGTGGGACCAGAGATCACTGTGAACACATATTGACAGTCTGCAGAGGACAGTGGGACCAAAGATCACTGTGAACACCTATTGACAGTCTGCAGAGAGAGGACAGTAGGAAAAAAGATCACTGTGAACACCTATTGACAGTCTGCAGAGAGAGGACAGTAGGAACAATGATCACTGTGAACACCTATTGACAGTCTGCAAAGAGAGGACAGTGGTACCAGAGATCACTGTGAACACCTATTGACAGTCTGCAGAGAGAGGGCAGTGGGACCAGAGATCACTGTGAACACCTATTGACAGTCTGCAGAGAGAGAACAGTGGTACCAGAGATCACTGTGAACACCTATTGACAGTCTGCAGAGACAGGACAGTGGGACCAGAGATCACTGTGAAGACCTATTGACAGTCTGCAGAGAGAGGACAGTAGGAACAAAGATCACTGTGAACACCTATTGACAGTCTGCAGAGAGAGGACAGTAGGAACAAAGATCACTGTGAACACCTATTGACAGTGTGCAGAGAACAGTGGGACCAGAGATCACTGTGAACACCTATCGACAGTCTGCAGAGGACAGTGGGACCAGAGATCACTGTGAACACCTATTGACAGTCTGCAGAGAGAAGAAGTGGGGAACGGGAACAAATATCACTGTGAACACCTATTGACAGTCTGCAGAGGACAGTGGGACCAGAGGTCACTGTGAACACCTATTGACAGTCTGCAGAGAGAGGACAGTGGGGCCACAGATCACTGTGAACACCTATTGACAGTCTGAAGAGGACAGTGGGACCAGAGATCACTGTGAACACCTATTGACAGTCTGCAGAGAGAGAGGACAGTAGGAACAATGATCACTGTGAACACCTATGACACAATCTGCAGAGAGAGGAAGTAGGAACAATGATCACTGTGAAACACCTATTGACAGTCTGCAGAGGACAGTGGGACCAGAGATCACTGTGAACACCTATTGACAGTCTGCAGAGAGAGGACAGTGGGACCAGAGATCACTGAGAACACCTATTGACAGTCTGCAGAGAGAAGAAGGACAGTGGGACCAGAGATCACTGAGAACACCTATTGACAGTCTGCAGAGAGAGGAAGGACAGTGGGACCAGAGATCACTGTGAACACCTATTGACAGTCTGCAGAGAGAGGAAGGACAGTGGGACCAGAGATCACTGTGAACACCTATTGACAATCTGCAGAGAGAGGACAGTGGTACCAGAGATCACTGTGAACACCTATTGACAGTCTGCAGAGAGAGGACAGTGGTACCAGAGATCACTGTGAACACCTATTGACAGTCTGCAGAGAGAGGACAGTAGGAAAAAAAAGGTCACTGTGAACACCTATTGACAGTCTGCAGAGAGAGGACAGTAGGAACAAAGATCACTGTGAACACCTATTGACAGTCTGCAGAGAGAGGACAGTGGTACCAGAGATCACTGTGAACACCTATTGACAGTCTGCAGAGAGAGGACAGTGGTACCAGAGATCACTGTGAACACCTATTGACAGTCTGCAGAGAGAGAAACAGTGGTACCAGAGATCACTGAGAACACCTATTGACAGTCTGCAGAGAGAGGACAGTGGGACCAGAGATCACTGTGAATACCTATTGACAGTCTGCAGAGAGAGAGGACAGTAGGAACAAAGATCACTGTGAACACCTATTGACAGTCTGCAGAGGACAGTGGGACCAGAGATCACTGTGAACACCTATTGACAGTCTGCAGAGAGAGGACAGTGGGACCAGAGATCACTGTGAACACCTATTGACAGTCTGCAGAGAGAGGACAGTGGGACCAGAGATCACTGTGAACACCTATTGACAGTCTGCAGAGAGAGGACAGTGGTACCAGAGATCACTGTGAACACCTATTGACAGTCTGCAGAGAGAGGACAGTGGGACCAGAGATCACTGTGAAACACCTATTGACAGTCTGCAGAGAGAGGACAGTGGGCCACAGATCACTGTGAACACCTATTGACAGTCTGCAGAGGACAGTGGGAGCAGAGATCACTGTGAACACCTATTGACAGTCTGAAGTGAGAGGAAGGACAGTGGGACCAGAGATCACTCTGAACGGCTATTGACAGTCTGCAGAGAGAGGAAAGACAGTGGGAGCAGAGATCACTGTGAACACCTATTGACAGTCTGACGAGGACAGTGGGGCCAGAGATCACTGTGAACACCTATTGACAGTCTGCATAGAGAAGAAGTGGGAACAAAGATCACTGTGAACACCTATTGACAGTCTGAAGAGAGAAGAAGTGGGAACAAAGATCACTGTGAACACCTATTGACAGTCTGCAGAGAGAGGACAGTGGGACCAGAGATCACTGTGAACGCCTATTGACAGTTTGCAGAGGACAGTGGGACCAGAGATCACTGTGAACAGCTATTGACAGTCTGCAGAGAGAGGACAGTGGGACCAGAGATCACTGTGAACACCTATTGACAGTCTGCAGCAGAGGACAGTGGGACCAGAGATTACTGTGAACAGCTATTGACAGTCTGCAGAGGGAGGACAGTAGGAACAATGATCACTGTGAACGCCTATTGACAGTGTGCAGAGAGTAGGAACAAAGATCACTGTGGACACCTATTGACAGTCTGCAGAGAGAAGAAGTGGGAACAAAGATCACTGTGAACACCTATTGACAGTCTGCAGAGAGAAGAAGTGGGAACAAAGATCACTGAGAACACCTATTGACAGTCTGAAGAGAGAAGAAGTGGGAACAAAGATCACTGTGAACACCTATTGACAGTCTGCAGAGAGAGGACAGTGGGACCAGAGATCACTGTGAACGCCTATTGACAGTTTGCAGAGGACAGTGGGACCAGAGATCACTGTGAACAGCTATTGACAGTCTGCAGAGAGAGGACAGTGGGACCAGAGATCACTGTGAACACCTATTGACAGTCTGCAGAGAGAGGACAGTGGGACGAGAGATCACTGTGAATACCTATTGACAGTCTGCAGAGAGAGGACAGTGGGACGAGAGATCACTGTGAATACCTATTGACAGTCTGCAGAGAGAGG
>JADBJO010004424.1:189636-192136 GCA_016801955.1 Conus betulinus | reverse complement strand
CAGTCATTCCCATGTCTGTGACCCCAGTCATCCCCCTGTCTGTGACCCCAGTCATTCCCCTGTCTGTGACCCCTGTCATTCCCCCTGTCTGTGACCCCAGTCATTCCCTGTCTGTGACCCCAGTCACCCCCCTGTCTGTGACCCCAGTCGCCCCCCTGTCTGTGACCCCAGTCATCCCCCTGTCCTTGACTCCAGTCATCCTCCCCTGTCTGTGACCCCGGTCATCCCCCTGTCCTTGACCCCAGTCATCCCCCTGTCCCTGACCCATGTCATCCCCCCTGTCCCTGACGCCAATTATCCCCCTGTCCCTGACCCCAGTCATCCCCCTGTCCCTGACCCCAGTCATCCCCCTGTCCCTGACCCCAGTCATCTTCCGTCTGTGACCCCAGTCATCCCCCTGTTCTTGACCCCAGTCATCCCCCTGACCCTGACCCCAGTCATCCCCTGTCCCTGACCCCAGTCATTCCCCTGTCCCTGACCCCAGTCATCCCCCTGTCCCTGACCCCAGTCACCCCCCTGTCTGTGACCCCAGTCATCCCCCTGTCTGTGACCCCAGTCATCCCCCTGTCCCTGACCCCAGTCACCCCCCTGTCTGTGACCCCAGTCATCCCCCTGTCTGTGACCCCCAGTCATCCCCCTGTCCCTGACCCCAGTCATCCCCCTGTCCCTGACCTCAGTCATCCCCCTGTCCCTGACCCCAGTCACCCCCCTGTCTGTGACCCCAGTCACCCCCCTGTCTGTGACCCCAGTCATCCCCCCTGTCTGTGACCCCAGTCATCCCCCTGTCTGTGACCCCAGTCATCCCCCTGTCCGTGACCCCAGTCATCCCCCTGTCCCTGACCCCAGTCATCCCCCTGACCCTGACCCCAGTCATCCCCTGTCTGTGACCCCAGTCATCCCCCTGTCCCTGACCCCAGTCATCCCCCTGTCCCTGACCCCAGTCATTCCCCCTCCCTGACCCCAGTCATCCCCCTGTCCCTGACCCCAGTCATCCCCCTGTCCCTGACCCCAGTCATCCCCCTGTCCTGACCCCAGTCATCCCCCTGTCCCTGACCCCAGTCATTCCCCTGTCTGTGACCCCCAGTCATCCCCCTGCATGACAGTGCAGCTGGGATGGGCTAACCCAGATGATCAGCGGCACAGTGGATTCAGGACGATCCCTTCAGGGAGACAGAGGCAGCGGTAGGGCCAGGTCAGGGAGACAGAGGCAGGGCCAGGTCAGGGAGACAGAGGCCCCCTGGGACCAGGTCAGGGAGACAGAGGTGAGTGGCAGGGCATCCCAGGTCAGGGAGACAGAGCCCCAGGGCCAGGTCAGGGAGATAGAGGCAGTGGCAGGGCCAGGTCTGGAGACAGAGGCAGTGGCAGGGCCAGGTCAGGGAGACCTGGCAGTGGCCCCAGGTCAGGGAGACAGAGGCAGGGACCCCAGTGCCCCCTGAGACAGAGGCAGGGCCAGGGCAGGGAGACAGAGGCAGGGCCAGGGCAGGGAGACAGAGGCAGTGGCAGGGCCGTGTCAGGGAGACAGAGGCAGCGGCAGGGCAGGGTCAGGTCTGTGACTCCAGTCATGGCAGGGCAGGGTCCCAGGGAGACAGAGGCAGGGCCAGGTCAGGGTCATCCCCCGGAGGCAGGGCCAGGTCAGGGAGACAGAGGCAGTGGCAGGGCCGTGTCAGGGAGACAGAGGCAGCGGTAGGGCCGGTCAGGTGACCCCAGTCAGAGGCTATGGCAAGGCCCCCCTGTCAGGGAGACAGAGTCAGGGCCAGGTCAGGGAGACAGAGGCAGGGCCCCCTGTCAGGGAGACAGAGGCAGTGGCAGGGCAGGGTCAGGGAGACAGAGGCAGGGCCAGGTCAGGGAGACCCCCTGGCAGGGCCAGGTCAGGGAGACAGAGGCAGTGGCAGGGCCAGGTCAGGGAGACAGAGGCAGGGCCAGGTCAGGGAGACAGAGGCAGGGCCAGGTCAGGGAGACAGAGGCTATGGCAGGGCCAGGTCAGGGAGACAGAGGCAGGGCCAGGTCAGGGAGACAGAGGCAGTGGCAGGGCAGGGTCAGGGAGACAGAGGCAGGGCCAGGTCAGGGAGACAGAGGCAGGGCCAGGTCAGGGAGACAGAGGCAGTGCAGGGCCAGGTCAGGGAGACAGAGGCAGGGCCAGGTCAGGGAGACAGAGGCAGTGGCAGGGCAGGTCAGGGAGACAGAGGCAGGGCCAGGTCAGGGAGACAGAGGCTAGGGCAGGGCCAGGTCAGGGAGACAGAGGCAGGGCCAGGTCAGGGAGACAGAGGCAGTGGCAGGGCAGGTCAGGGAGACAGAGGCAGGGCCAGGTCAGGGAGACAGAGACAGTGGCAGGGCCAGGTCAGGGAGACAGAGGGCAGGGCCAGGCAGGGTCAGGGAGACAGAGGCAGGGCCAGGGCAGGGAGACAGGGGAGACAGAGGCAGTGGCAGGGCAGGTCAGGGAGACAGAGGCAGTGGCAGGGCAGGGTCAGGGAGACAGAGGCAGTGGCAGGGCAGGGTCAGG
>JADBJO010004424.1:182136-184636 GCA_016801955.1 Conus betulinus | reverse complement strand
GATTGTCACTGCCAGGTCCCTGCACTGACGTGTGACAGAGAGATTGTCACTGCCAGGTCCCTGCACTGACAGGTGACGGAGAGATTGTCACTGCCACGGGCCAGGTCCTGCACTGACGTGTGACAGAGAGATTGTCACTGCCAGGTCCTGCACTGCCAGGTTCTGCACTGACGTGTGACAGAGAGATTGTCACTGCCAGGTCCTGCACTGACATGTGACAGAGAGATTGTCACTGCCAGGTCCTGCACTGACGTGTGACAGAGAGATTGTCACTGCCAGGTCCTGCACTGACAGGTGACGGAGAGATTGTCACTGCCAGGTCCTGCACTGACGTGTGACAGAGAGATTGTCACTGCCAGGTCCTGCACTGCCAGGTCCTGCACTGACGTGTGACAGAGAGATTGTCACTGCCAGGTCCTGCACTGACAGGTGACAGAGAGATTGTCACTGCCAGGTCCTGCACTGACATGTGACAGAGAGATTGTCACTGCCAGGTCCTGCACTGACAGGTGACAGACAGATTGTCACTGCCAGGTCCTGCACTGACATGTGACAGAGAGATTTGTCACTACCAGGGTCCTGCACTGACAGGTGACAGAGAGATTGTCACTGCCAGGTCCTGCACTGACAGGTGACAGAGAGATTGTCACTGCCAGGTCCTGCAC
This sequence comes from Conus betulinus, assembly GCA_016801955.1. Classification (NCBI taxonomy): domain Eukaryota; kingdom Metazoa; phylum Mollusca; class Gastropoda; order Neogastropoda; family Conidae; genus Conus; species Conus betulinus. The sequence goes on along the minus strand of JADBJO010004424.1, from coordinate 183,971 downwards.
TGACATGTGACAGAGAGATTGTCACTGCCAGGTCCTGCACTGACAGGTGACAGAGAGATTGTCACTGCCAGGTCCTGCACTGACATGTGACAGAGAGATTGTCACTGCCAGGTCCTGCACTGACAGGTGACAGAGAGATTGTCACTGCCAGGTCCTGCACTGACGTGTGACAGAGAGATTGTCACTGCCAGGTCCTGCACTGACGTGTGACAGAGAGATTGTCACTGCCAGGTCCTGCACTGACAGGTGACAGAGAGATTGTCACTGCCAGGTCCTGCACTGACGCAGAGCTCAATACACCGTTAATGAGTTCAGCCAGCACCAACACCCGCCCAACATTTTAGGGGTGGAGGTTCGTGGGATGGAGGGGTGGCAAGGAATGTGTGTTGTGGTGTGGTGTGTGTGTGTGGGGGGGGGGGGGGGTGCGGGGGGGGGGGGGTGGGTGGGTGGGTGGGGGGGGATGTTAATTTTGGATACAGCGGGAGAGTAGGAGGGAAGGAGTGGAGGGATGAGGGATGGAGGACGGGGGTGGATGAGGGACAAAGCATTATTAGTAGTAGGAGGCGGGAGATTTTGCTGATCAAGGTGTAGAGGGGCAGACAATGTTCACTAATGACGAGAAAGTTGACTTGGTTCCGTCAGTCACCAGGTCTGTATTGAGGCAGAATCCAAACAGGGAGAGAGAGAGAGAGAGAGAGAGAGAGAGAGATAGAGAGAGAGAGAGAGAGAGAGAGAGAGACAGACAGACAGACAGACAGACAGACAGACAGAGACAGAGAGAGAGAGAGAGAGAGAGAGTTTTGTGTGTTCGTGAATGTATATAACTCTCCCTCTCTCTCTCTCTCCTCTCTCTCTCTCCTCTCTCTCTCTCTCTCTCTCTCTCTCTCTCTCTCCTCTCTCTCTCTCTCTCTCTCTCTCTCTCATGAATCACTCACTTACTAGGCCATGAAATATTGAAAAATAGTGAAACATGAAAAAATAGTGAAATATTGTCGATTGGGAAGTTGTATCATCATCTTCACTCTCCAAGTTCATAATTCACACACAGGAAGAAGCTTGTTGTGGCCGCTTGCTTTTTCTCATAGATAGGCAGCCTGTTTGTCGCCATCACGGATATACAGCTTAGTTACTGTGTGAGGTCGTGACCTTCTGTGATTTTGTGACACTGAGCAATGTAGCTGTGTGTGACTGTGTGTACCGTGAGATTGTTTGACATCTTGACTCCGTGTTGTTTGTGTGACTTGGTGACTCGGGAATGTGGCTTTGTGTGACTTTGTAACACGGTAGGCGTGCGACTCTGGTGAGTTTGTGACTCTGTGTGGAAGTGTGGCTTTGCGTGACTTTGTGACACTGTAGGAGTGTGACTCTGTGTGCGTTTGTGACTCTGTGTGGAAGTGTGGCTTTGCGTGACTTTGTGACACTGTAGGAGTGTGACTCTCTGTTGAGTTTTTGTGACTCTGTGGGAGTGTGGCGTTGCGTGACTTTGTGACACGGGTTCGTGGGGCGTGACTTTGTGACACTGAGTGTGACTCTGTGTGAGTTTGTGACTCTGTGGGAGTGTGGCTTTGCGTGACTTTGTGACACTGTAGGAGTGTGACTCTCTGTTTTGAGTTTGTGGGATGCGGCTTGGTGTGACTCCCAGTTCTCTGTATGCCTTGTCAGCCTTGTGGAGCTGCGACTATGTGAATGCGTGGCTCTGAAGAACTCTGCTGACTATGTGGATGCTGGCTCTGAAGGACTCTGCTGACTATGTGGATGCGTGGCTCTGAAGAACTCTGCTGACTATGTGGATGCGTGGCTGTGAAGACCTCTGTGTATGTGAATGTATGGCTGTG
>JADBJO010004424.1:167136-169636 GCA_016801955.1 Conus betulinus | reverse complement strand
ATTTCTCACAATTCTATCGTTTCTAGAAGCTAGAAGCATACTTAAGCGAAACTCGTTAGGATGACTGTAATATTGTTTGTGGTATATATCGCGTTTTTTAAATCACTTAATACTCGGCGACACAAACCCAAATACAGTTCATTTCCTGTTTTGCAAAGAGGACAACGCGAAATCAATCTCAGTATGTTTCTTATAAAGATAATAATGCACAGCAATTTCTGAAATACCACATCGAGACCTTGTCATTATAAATTTCAGATGTTCGTGTAAATCTGTTTTCAAAAACAGCTTGACATCATGTATGGTGCAAAACGTCATATATCTTTCACTGTTTTAGTATGGAAATCTCAGACCTGCCATCAACATGAAATCAGTCTATCTTTAAATTCATGTGAAAAGTGTTTAACATTTTGAACTCCTCGGTTTGCCCATACTTATACAAAACAAAGCCGATACAGCTTGCAGCGAATAATTCATGCCCAGTTTCTGTTGCCTCGCGTATCTAAATTCTGTACGCCTTTTGTTGTAGTCCGTTATCATCCATTGTCGTCAATTTTAGCCAGTAACGGATACAGCGTATTGCACAGTTTACATACACACACATATATATATATTATATATATATATATATATATATATATATATATATATATATATATATATATATATATATCTCAAGAATACCACTAAAATGCCTAATAAAATTCTTAAAATGCTCGACCCTTGGGGTGCAACATCTGTAAAAATAAGATGCGGAAAGGAAGATTTAAAATCGACAGGTCTGTTTCGAGCGCTGGCTCTCCTCAGGATATATATATATATATATATATATATATATATATATATATATATATATATATATATATATATATATATATATATATAATATATATATATATATATATCAGTTTCTCCATATACAAAGTCATTGGGTTTCCGCATTTCAACTCCCACAAACTTTTTTTTAAAAGAAAATATATGTACTTGTTTGCATAGACGTGTTGTATCATCCCAGTTCCCAAAGTTTTGCGCGCACAAGGCTATTGGCTGGAGTTGAGAATCACATAGTTACAAAAATAGATTCAGACTATTGTTATTCAAAACACGAAGTTTCCGCGAGATACACAACGACGCATTTTTCGCTGTCCTTGCCAGGTCATTACACGTCGAAGTGAACCCGAGTTTGGTTGAAAACAATATCCCTAAGTATGTGTATGCATTCACAACAGGCATGTTTGTATTATTATATGTCCATCTTTCCCTTGCTGATAAATGTCCACCTTTTCTAAAGACAATAATGTTGCTTTTGTTCAAACTTATCTCCAGAGCAACATTAGAAACAGCTATTTGCAGATATTCAGATGTATCTGTAGACCTGTTTACTGTTTCTGCTAGTAACAGTATGTCATCTACAAGTAACAAAATGAAGAGTTTAAAATAATTGATTGTGAATAAAGCTCCATGTTTACCGTTTGTAATAACCTCCAAAGCAAGTTCATTTATAAACAGGGAAAACAGGATCGGGCTACATACATCACCCTGTTTTACACCCATCTGTTCACGTCATCAAATGTTAGAGTTGAGATTGTCGAGTTTCGTCAGACCGTCAGTGAGAGTTGGGCTTTCTTTCCGTGATGGAGTGCTGGTCGAGGAGCTGGCCACACTAGCACGTGAAGATGCTGAAGATTGGGATCCGATCTGCGTCTGACGCAGAGCACTGCGGGGTCCTGGGTTCATCTCCACGTCCCCACACCGGTGTAGTAATGAACTGTCCCAGAAGATAAAGGACAGGAGAAAACCGCAGGCAACCCCGTCCGCCTTCCTCTTCAAACGCACACCAGATTTTCCACTTCGTTTCCCTTGCACGTTTGTACATGAAAAAAAAAAAAAGAAAATGAACACAAATCGACCGTACTGCTGTCTAAAGCCCAGTTTTTCAGATGGCATGGTGCTTTGCCTTGCTGTACTTCACGGATGAAAGAATGATTCTGCCTACAACACACACAAAACCTGATTCAACGAGGAGCGAGGAGGTTTTTCACGACTTGTGTACACATGTAACTTCGGTGTCAACCTGAGAGAGAGAGAGAGAGAGAGAGAGAGAGAGAGAGAGAGAGAGATTTGACTCTTCGACCTTGAATCTTGAACGTTGGAGGGAGGAGGTGACTGATTCAAAAACCCAATGACCGACGGGGCAGCGAAACAAAACAGACCTTTACATCAATGTTGATCGTCACCGGGATTCGAACCTGAAATCTGTGACTGTGAACAAAGTGCTGTGTCCAGTAAGAAGCCATACAAAGCCATGGGTGTGCGGGTTGTCTTGTGTCTGTTCCTTCTTCACTTTCCCCCCAGTCCCAGCCTTCTCATCTTCTCTCCGTGGATTACCGTCTAACGAAAGCTGGACAATGATGTCTTCAGCTTGCAATTCATACTAATTTATGTTGTTGTTTTTTTTTCACCCCCGTCTTTTTCTCTGCTTCTCCCACGCATGTTCCTG
>JADBJO010004424.1:157136-162136 GCA_016801955.1 Conus betulinus | reverse complement strand
CACATCCTTGGAAGCCTGCGCTGTGTTTCGTTTGCTATCTCTATGGATATTCCATATCCATCTCACAAAGCAGAATATATGTTTAGATAATGTTTAATATTTCTACAAAGCTCTCAGATTTCTTTGTCAATAAACTGGGATGGTTCCAGTATGTAATCTAACAGCATTCGAGGCTTGATTTGTGTAGATGGTTCCAGTATGTAATCTAACAGCATTCGAGGCTTGAGTTGTTAAGGACTAGCCAGGGCAGAGGCGTTTTAACCTAACACTGCCTCTCTTCGGAAATGGTGTGTATTGAAGGGATGTCCATTCTGTTCACAGCTTTGCTTTGGAGAGAGAGAGAGAGAGAGAGAGAGAGAGAGAGAGAGAGAGAGAGAGAGGGAGGGAGGGGGGGAGGGAGACAGAGAGAGAGAGAGAGAGTGAAAGAGAGAGAGTGAGAGAGATAGAGAAAAGAGAGTGAGAGAGAGAGAGAGAGAGAGAGAGAGAGAGAGAGAGAGAGAGAGAGAGAGAGAGAGAGAGAGAGAGAGAGAACACGCAGACACAGAAATCACATAACTCAACAAATATGTGTGTGTGTGTGTGTGTGTGTGTGTGTGTGTGTGTGTGTGTGTGTGTGTGTGTGTGTGTGAGACACAGAGAGAGAGAGAGAGAGAGAGAGAGAGAGAGAGAGAGAGAGAGAGAGAGAGAGAGAGAGAGAACGAACGAACGAACGAACGAATGAATTTCATTTTAGAAGATAATGGATTATGCATAAATACATTTTTAAACATCCGGGCCTGTGCGCAAAAAACAAATTCATATGTAGTAAGAAGCAAAATCAAACAAAATACATGAAAAAAAATACACAACAACAGAGAGAGAGAGAGAGAGAGAGAGAGAGAGAGAGAGAGAGAGAGAGAGATCGAGAGAGAGAGACATGCAGGCAGACAGACAGAGACAGAGACAGACAAACAGACAGACAGACACAGACAGACACAGACAGACAGACAGAGACAAAAACAAACAGACAGACAGAGAGAAAAAAAAAGTGTGATTGAGACAGACACAGAGACAGCTAGAGACAGAGACAGAAGGGCGTGAAGACAAGGACTATTTCAAGGAAGGGGGACTGTTCTGTTTAGCTGCTGTGTCAGCGGGGCTGACGGGCGTAGACGTGCCCCAGCAGTGGGCGTGGGGCGGGATGTAGGGGCCGCTCGGCCGGGCGGTTGGCAGCGCATGTGATTTTCTTTCTCTTTCTTTCTTCTTTTCTTTTCCTTTTTTTTTCTTTTTATCTTATCTCTGTTCTCTACTGTCTTTCTACCTTTCTTCTTTAGTCTGTCTGTCTTTCTTTTTTCTTTCTTTCTTTCTTTCTTTCTTCTTTTCTGTCTTCTCTTTCTTTCTTTCTTTCTTTTCTTTCTTTCTTTCTTTCTTTCTTTCTTTCTTTTCTTTCTTTTCCTCTCTCTCTCTTTTCCTCCTCCCTTCGTTTCTGCTTTCTTTCTTTCCTTGTTTTCCCCCCCCCCCCCCCCTCTTTATTGCGCTCTTTCATATCTCTTGTCTACCTCTCAATTTTCCTTTCCTTCCCTCTTCCCCCTACTTTCGTCCTTTCTGTATAATTCGTTTTTTGTTGTGTTTGTTCTATCTTCCTCCTTTTTTTTTTTTTTTTTTCGCTCCTCGCTCCTCTCTCTCTCTCTCTCTCTCTCTCTCTCTCTCTCTCTCTCTCTCTCTCTCTCTCTCTCTCTCTCTCTCTCTCTCTCCTTTTTTATTTAAAAAAAAAAATTTTTATTTCATCTTAATTTGTCGGTTTCTTCTTCATCCTTCTGTTCTCCTGTCCTTCATTTTTTTTTCCCTTTCACTTAAAAAAAAAAATTTCTTTCCCTTTTTAGCCTATTTTTCCTTCTGCCTTTACGGAAATAAGTGAACTGGCATCGCCTTTGCCTGATGCTGAAACCTGCCGCTCTTTCAGTGTAAACACCAGATTATCTTCGATGCCGCATGAGAACTGGTGTCTGCAGAGGCTCCAAGCCGGTCAGAAAGTCTTGTGCGTCATGGCACTGCTCTGTGAGTTCCCTGTGACATCAGTGGCAGAACGTCGTCAGGGTGCTGGACACGTCACGGCATATTCCCCCTGCTGCTGTGCGCCGTGCACTTCCTGCTCAGTGCGCAGACTTTCAGCGTGGCGCCATCCTTATGCACTTCCTGCTCATGGCACAGACTTTCAGCGTGGCGCCATTCTCATGCACTTCCTGCTCAGTGCACAGACTTTCAGCGTGGCGCCATCCTTATGCACTTCCTGCTCATGGCACAGACTTTCAGCGTGGCGCCATTCTCATGCACTTCCTGCTCAGTGCACAGACTTTCAGCGTGGCGCCATTCTCATGCACTTCCTGCTCAGTGCACAGACTTTCAGCGTGGCGCCATTCTCATGCACTTCCTGCTCATTGCACAGACTTTCAGCGTGGCGCCATTCTCATGCACTTCCTGCTCAGTGTACAGACTTTCAGCGTGGCGCCATGCTCATGCACTTCCTGCTCAGTGCACAGACGTTCAGCGTGGCGCCATCCTTGACCTGGCTAGCATTGCACATGAGGAGGGTGAGTAACGGAAACAAGGTCAATGAAAGGAGATGGGGGTGAGGGGAGTGTCCGTGTTGACGGAGAGAGGTACAAGGGATGACCTATTGTGTGTGTGTACACTCTGATCAGCCTCTTGGCGTTGTTTCAGAGGATGACCTATTGTGTGTACACTCTGCTAGGCGTGGGGGGTTAGGCTGTGTTGACGGATAGGCACAGAGGATGATCTGCTGTGTGTACATTCTGCTTAACCTCTTGGCGTTGTTACAGAGGATGATCTGTTGTGTGTACATTCTGCTTAACCTCTTGGCGTTGTTACAGAGGATGAACTACTGTGTGCAAACGCTGCTCAACCTCTTGGCGTTGTTACAGAGGATGAACTACTGTGTGCAAACGCTGCTCAACCTCTTGGCGTTGCTACAGAAGATGACCTACTGTGTGCAAACGCTGCTTAACCTCTTGGCGTTGTTACGGAGGATGACCTACTGTGTGTACACTCTGCTTTACCTCCAGGCGTTGTCCGTCCATGCGGATCTCTTGACTCTTTGTCAGCGAGGACAACAAGGCGACCCCAGCGACCTGGGCAATCTTGTTGCTGGTCACTGTTGACGACGACGACGAGGTGTGAGACTGGGTGAAGTCCGAGGATAAGGGGACAGAATGGAGCGCACTTTGTTTTGGTGGAGACTGGAGTGCACTTTGTTTGGTGGAGACTGGAGTGCACTTTGTTTGGTGGAGAAATGGAGTGCACTTTGTTTGGTGGAGAATGGAGTGCACTTTGTTTGGTGGAGACTGGAGTGCATTTTGTTTGGTGGAGACTGGAGTGCACACTGTCTGGTGGAGAATGGAGTGCACTTTGGTGGAGAATGGAGTGCACTTTGTTTGGTGGAGACTGGAGTGTACTCGGTTTGGTGGAGACTGGAGTGTACTCTGTTTGGTGAGACTGGAGTGCACTTTGTTTGGTGTGGAGACTGGAGTGCACTATGTTTGGCGGAGAATGGAGTGCACTTTGTTTGGCAGAGACTGGAGTGCACTTTGTTTGGTGGAGACTGGAGTGTACTCTGTTTGGTGGAGACTGGAGTGCACTTTGATGGAGAATGGAGTACACTTTGTTTGATGGAGACTGGAGTGCAATTTGCCTGGTGGAGACTGGAGTGCACTTTGTTTGGTGAAGAATGGAGTGCACTTTGTTTGGTGGAGACTGGAGTGCACTTTGTTTGGTGGAGACTGGAGTGCACTTTGTTTGTGGGAGAATGGAGTGCACTTTGTTTGGTGGAGAATGGAGTGCACTTTGTTTGGTGGAGACTGGAGTGTACTCTGTTTGGTGGAGACTGGAGTGCACTTTGATGGAGAATGGAGTACACTTTTGTTTGATGGAGACTGGAGTGCAATTTGCCTGGTGGAGAATGGAGTGCACTTTGTTTGGGTGGAGACTGGAGTGTACTTTCTTTGGTGGAGACTGGAGTACACTTTGTTTGGGTGGAGTCAGGAGTGCACTTTGTTTGGTAGAGACTGGAGTGCACTTTAATTGGTGGAGGACTGGAGTGAACTTTGTTGGTCGAGACTGAAGTGCACTTTGTTTGGCGGAAAATGAAGTGCACTTGTTTGGTGGAGACTGGAGTGTACTTTGTTTGGTGGAGACTGGAGTGCACTCTGTCTGGTGGAGAATGGAGTGCACTTTGTTTGGCGGAGACTGGAGTGCACTTTGTTTTTGGTTGAGACAGGAGTGCACTTTGTTTGATGGAGACTGGAGTGCACTTTGTTTGGTGGAGACTGGAGTGCACTTTGTTTGGCGGAGAATGGAGTACACTTTGTTTGGTGGAGACTGGAGTGTACTCTGTTTGGTGGAGACTGGAGTGCACATTGTTTGGTGGAGAGATGGAGTGGAGTACACTTTGTTTGGTGGAGACTGGAGTGTACTCTGCTTGGTGGAGACTGGAGTGCACTTTGTTTGATGGAGACTGGAGTGCACTTTGTTTGGTGGAGACTGGAGTGTACTCTGTTTGGTGGAGACTGGAGTGCACTTTGTTTGGTGAAGAATGGAGTGCACTTTGTTTGGTGGAGACTGGAGTGCACTTTGTTTTGGTGGAGACTGGAGTGCACTTTGTTTGGTGGAGACTGGAGTGCACTTTGGTGGAGATTGGAGTGCACTTTGTTTGATGGAGACTGGAGTGCACTTTGTTTGGTGGAGACTGGAGTGCACTTTGGTGAAGAATGGAGTGCACTTTGGTGGAGACTGGAGTGCACTTTGTTTGGTGGAGAATGGAGTGCACTTTGTTTGGTAGAGACTGGAGTGCACTTTGTTTGGTGGAGGCTGGAGTGCACTTTGCTTGGTGGAGTCTGGAGTGCACTTTGTTTCGTGGAGAATGGAGTGCACTTTGTTTGGTGGAGAATGGAGTGTACTCTGTTTGGTGGAGAGACTGGAGTTCACTTTGTTTGATGGAGATTGGA
>JADBJO010004424.1:149636-154636 GCA_016801955.1 Conus betulinus | reverse complement strand
CTGTGATCAATACTTACTGTTTACTACCACTGTGATCAATACTGTTTACTACCACTGTGATCAATGCTTACATGTGACTACCACTGTGATCAATGCTTACATGTTACTACCATTGTGATCAATACTTACTGTTTACTACCACTGTGATCAATACCGTTTACTACCACTGAGATCAATGCTTACATGTGACAACCACTGTGATCAATGCTTACATGTTACTACCATTGTGATCAATGCTTACATGTTACTACCATTTTGATCAATACTTACTGTTTGCTACCACTGTGATCAATACTACTGTTTACTACCACTGTGATCAATACTGTTTACTACCACTGTGATCAATGCTTACATGTTTTTCTACCACTGTGATCAATGGTTTCTGTTTACTACCTCTGCGATCAGTACTTACATGTTACTACTACTGTGATCAATGCTTACTGTTTACTACCATTGTGATCAATATTTATTGTTTACTAGCACTGTGATCAATGCTTTCTGTTTACTACCACTGTGATCAATGCTTACATGTAACTACCACTGTGATCAATGCTTATAGTTTACTAACACTGTGATCAATACTTACATGTTACTACCACTGTGATCAATGCTTTCTGTTTACTACCACTGTGATCAGTACTTACATGTTACTACCACTGTGATCAATGCTTATTGTTTACTACCACCGTGATCAATACTTACATGTTACTACAACTGTGATCAATGCTTACATGTAACTACCACTGTGATCAATGCTTATAGTTTACTAACACTGTGATCAATACTTACATGTTACTACCACTGTGATCAATACTTATTGTTTTACTACCACTGTGATTAATGCTTACATGTTACTACCACTGTGATCTATACTTATTGTTTACTACCACCGTGATCAATACTTACATGTTACTACAGCTGTGATCAATGCTTACATGTAACTACCACTGTGATCAATGCTTATAGTTTACTAACACTGTGATCAATACTTACATGTTACTACCACTGTGATCAATGCTTACATGTTACTACAACTGTGATCAATACTTACATGTTACTACCACTGTGATCAATACTTATTGTTTACTACCACCGTGATCAATACTTACATGTTACTACAACTGTGATCAATGCTTACATGTAACTACCACTGTGATCAATGCTTATAGTTTACTAACACTGTGATCAATACTTACATGTTACTACCACTGTGATCAATACTTATTGTTTACTACCACAGTGATTAATGCTTACATGTTACTACCACTGTGATCAATACTTATTGTTTGCTACCACCGTGATCAATACTTACATGTTACTACAACTGTGATCAATGCTTACATGTAACTACCACTGTGATCAATGCTTATAGTTTACTAACACTGTGATCAATACTTACATGTTACTACCACTGTGATCAATACTTACATGTTACTACAACTGTGATCAATACTTACATGTTACTACCACTGTGATCAATACTTATTGTTTACTACCACCGTGATCAATACTTACATGTTACTACAACTGTGATCAATGCTTACATGTAACTACCACTGTGATCAATGCTTATAGTTTACTAACACTGTGATCAATACTTACATGTTACTACCACTGTGATCAATACTTATTGTTTACTACCACAGTGATTAATGCTTTACATGTTACTACCACTGTGATCAATACTTATTGTTTACTACCACAGTGATTAATGCTTACATGTTACTACCACTGTGATCAATATTTATTGTTTACTACCACAGTGATTAATGCTTACATGTTACTACCACTGTGATCAATGCTTACATGTTACTACCACTGTGATCAACACTCACATGTTACTACCACTGTCATACCTTGCTTCTCCGCTTGTCTGTCTCTCTGGCTGTCTCTTTATCTCTGACTGTCTGATTGTCTGTCTGTCTATCGGTCCGTCTGTCCGTGTCTGTCTGTCTATCTGACTGTCTTTCTATCTGTCTGCCTGTCTGCCAGTCCACCTGACCGTCTGTCTGTCTGTCTGTCTGTCTGTCTGTCTCTCTCTCTCTCTCTCTCTCTCTCTCTCTCTCTCTCTCTCTCTCTCTCTCTCTCTCTCTCTGAAACAGCCAAACAAACGAACAATCGAACAGACAAACAAACAAACACACGGATCCACAGGCCGACCATGACACAAAGACAGAGGCTACAAGGTGAATGGAAGGAGGGGAGGGGGGGGGGGGGGGGGGGGGCCAAGCCCTGTTGTTTGGGTTTGTTTGTGATAGCACTCCAGCCCTGCACTGTGCGCAAAAGGTCGACCCTTTCAAGAGGGCAATCCTCAGGGGGGACAACTGCACGGCTCAGAGTGTACCCCCCCCCCCCCCCCCCCCCCCCCCCCCCCCTCCCTTTCCTGCAACACAGGTCTGGGACCGAACAGGCCTCCTGGTCCTTCTTTCACTTGGAGGTGCCCGTCAGTGGGACAAGGAGAGCACTGTGGATGAGAATACTGATCGTGTCCCACACCAGTCAGAGGACCATGCTATGTCTGTTGTACAGGGGAACCAAACAATTAGGAAACATGACCTCTCAGATGGTAAAGGCCAGCGTGGATCTTGTTTGTGTGGAGGATGAAGTGGACTGTAAACACTAGGAGACACACACACACACACACACACACACACACACACACACACACACACACACACACACACACACACACACACACACACACACACACACGCAAAAAAACTGGATAAAAAGGCTAGGTGGTTTTTAAAGTTCGGTGTGTTGTGTGTGTGTGTGTGTGTGTGCGTGCGTGCGTGCGTGCGTGCGTGCGTGCGTGCGTGCGTGTGTGTGGTGTGTGTGTGTGTGTGTGTGCGTGCGTGCGTGCGTGCGTGCGTGCGTGCGTGAGTGCGTGAGTGCGTGCGTGCGTGCGTGCGTGTATGTGTGTGTGTGTGTGTGTGTGTGTGTGTGTGTGTGTGTGTGTGTGTGTGTGTGTGTGTGTGTGTGTGTGTGTCTGTCTGTCTGTCTGTCTGTCTGTCTGCCACACGAGTTGCCGAAATGTGCCATTTTCCATGCGAACAGCACTCAATGAAGTTGGAGCACACATCGCCCGATCCATGGTCAGACACAACGGTGCTCTGTGCTCTGCGTCTGTTTATGTTGCTCTGTGCTCTACGTCTGTTTATGTTGCTCTGTGCTCTGCGTCTGTTTATGTTGCTCTGTACTCTACATCTGTTTATGTTGCTCTGTGCTCTACATCTGTTTATGTTGCTCTGTGCTCTACATCTGTTTGTATTGCTCTCTGTGTTCTACATCTGTTTGTATTGCTCCTTGATCTAAATCTGTTGTACTGCTCTGTGCTGTGCATCTGTTTGTATTGCTGTGTGCATTTGTTTGTATTGCTCTGTGTTCTTCATCTGTTTGTGTTGCTCTATGCTCTTCATCTGTTGTTTTTTGCTCTGTGCTCTTCATCTGTTTATGTTGCGCTGTGCTCTACATCTGTTTGTATTGCTCTGTGCTCTGCATCTGTTTGTATTGCTCTGTGCTCTGCATCTGTTTGTATTGCTCTGTGCTCTGTATCTTTTTGTATTGCTCTGTGCTCTACATCTGTTTGTATTGCTCCCTGCTCTACTTCTGTTTATGTTGCTCTGTGCTGTACATCTGTACTGCTCTGTGCTTTACATGTGTTTGTATTTCTCTGTGCTCTACATCTGTTTTGTATTGTTCTGTGCTCCACATCTGTTTGTATTGTTCTTTACTCTGCATCTGTTTGTGTCGACCTGTGTTGTACATCTGTTTGTATTGCTCTGTACTCTGCATCCGTTTATGCTGCTGTTTGCCCAGCTGTGCCTTATCCTCTCTCAAGACCCACTGGTTTAGAATGAAACGTACGTACCGTGGAGTGGAAGGGAGAGAAGTGGGGGTGGAGAGTCGTCAGTGAAGATGGGTGGCCGGACGTTTATTTATGAGCTCCTCAGAGTGATTTGAATGTTTCAGTTTTCATGTAAATACAGCGTTTCGTGCTTCATTATGTTATACTGGCACTGTTTAGTAAGTCTTCAGAAGTGGGAATAGTGGTCATAGTAGAACTTGGAGAGAGAGAGAGAGAGAGTGAGATAGTAGAACTTGAGAGAGAGAGAGAGAGAGAGAGAGAGAGAGAGAGAGAGAGAGAGAGAGAGAGAGAGAGAGAGAGAGAGAGAGAGAGAGAGAGAGAGAGAACACACACAGAGAGAGAGAAACACACAGAGAGAGAGAGAGAGAGAGAGAGAGAGAGAGAGAGAGAGAGAGAGAGAGAGAGAGAGAGAGAGAGAGAGAGAGAGAGAGAGAGAGAGAGAGAGAGACAGAGAGAGAGAGAGAGAAATCAAACAGACAGAGAGACTGACTGCCCTGCCAGACCAAGATAAAGAGCCACAGGGGAGGGCGACGGGGGGGGAAGGGACCCAACTTGTGTGTTGTTCAAACTCCAATGTCTACTGCGCTGTGTGTAAAGGTCGACCCTCTCATCACGGTTCCTTCAGAAGGCAGAGTGGTGCCAGGAGACAGGGGACTGAAGAGGTTCCAATTCCCTGCTCACTGCTGGCTGGCTGGCTGTCGGCCCGTGCTCCTGCTGCAGTCGTGTGTGTGTGTGTGTGTGTGGGGGGGGGGGGGGGGGGGGGGGGGGGGGATGACCATCAGATCAGCCACACTCAACCAGTGAAGCCAGGGAAGCAGCAGCCCTTTAGTGATGGACACATTAGACGACCATCAAAGTCCCATGCATTTCTTTCCTATCTGCCATTCTTTCCGAAAACTCAACAAAACATACTACGGTATTGCACACCAGCCTTTTTCTGGTGTAGCATTCTTCTTAAAACCGAAAAGGCGGAGGAGTCAAATTACCACTTTCCGCGGTCACTGAGAAGAAACAATCAGGTTTCGAAATACCGGTATCTGACAGGAGTTATATGTTAGTGAGCTTTCTCCCCATTGGAGATGGTCTCCCGCTTCGGAGACTATAAGCTTGCTGAAGGTTCATTTTGAGAAGC
>JADBJO010004424.1:142136-144636 GCA_016801955.1 Conus betulinus | reverse complement strand
GTTCAAATATTTGACAGCGTTTACTCAGAAGGTCAAACGTGGTTGCTTCAAATCGGGTGATTTGGTTTAAACGGGTAAAAACATTGGTTTGTGTATTTGCTAATGATGAGCAGTGCGAGAGTGTGTGTTTGTGTGTGTGTGTGTGTGCGCGCGCGCGCGCACACACACACACACACACACACACACACACACACACACACGCATGCGCAAGCACAAGGACTCGCATGCACCCATGTGTGTGTGTGTGTGGTGGGGGGAGGTGGGGGGGGGGGGGGGGGGGGGCACGTGCATACTCAAAAACATGCGTGTGAATGCCTGCATGAAACTACAGTTTTTTTATTCTCAAAACCTTCCTCCCCCCCCCTCTCTCTCTCTCTCTCTCTCTCTCTCTCTCTCTCTCGATCTGCCTTTATATCCATCTATCTCTGTCTCTCTCTTTGTAATGTGTCGTGTTTCTGAATAAAAACATTATATTGTATCAGTTCCTCATCACTGGAGCATGCACAGTTCAGGAGCTCTGTTGCCAGCATTCCCTGTGTGGCCTGTCTGGTCTGCAAACCTCTCCCCCACGGTAGTGAGACGTGCAGGCTGAAGAAGGATGGAATGGTTTAGAGGCATGGAGTCGAGGGGTGGGGGTGGGGGCAGAGAGAAGAGAATACAAAAAAGAGAAATGAGATAGGACGAGGGGGGGTGGGGGGAGAGAGGGCATTGGCAGTGGGGATGGTCTGGGAAGACTGGACAGGAATATGGGAGCAGGTTTATTTATAGGAAAATGGTAACACTTGTTCAGGACACTTTTTTTTATTAGATCTCTCTGAAGCCCAGCTTGGGGGGAAAAGGTGGGAAAGAGTGAAAGGAATGGGTGACGAGGCGTGTGCGAGGGCATCTGTGTGTGTGTGTGTGTGTGTGTGTGTGTGTGTGTGTGTGTGTGCGCGCGCGCGCGCGCGAGCACGCGCGCGCGCGTGTGTGTGTGTGTGTGTGTGTGTGTGTGTGTGTGTGTGTGTGTATAACGGGTCATTTCCGAATAAAACGTCGTATCGTGTCAGTCACTCATCATAGGAGCGCACATCGGCATCTTTTTTCTGTCCCCATCATTCCCTGTATGGCTTATCGGCCCTGGAAACCTCATCCACAAAGGAAGTGAAACAGGGGGAGTCAGAGAGAAAGGAAACAGGTGAGGGAAATGGGGAAGGACAGATGGAAGAGAATAGAAAAGATGGAAGAGAGAAGTAAGAAATGGAGGAATGGAACTGGTGAGGTCCCAGTGTCGTATAATATCTGGGAACCGTGATATCTGGGAAAGTGTTTCCAGATTTACCATGAGATTTCCTGAACTTCCAATCGTGAAATCTGGGAACGCATTCTCAGATATCACGGTAAATCTGGGAACTCGTCCGAAAAAAAAAAAAGAAAAAAAAAAGGCCAAAGATCTCAATTGCACCTAAATAAATTGTTTCCTACATACCTTATCTCGAAAACCCATTCTTTCTTTTCGTCTTCTTTCTGCCCTTCTGAGCTCTGAAAGACCACGTTCCGACATATCACAAGCCTTCCCAGATATCACAGTACGTTTTGGGAACGCGTTCCCAAAAAAAACTCTGTGATATCTGGGAAGCCTTCCCAGATATCATGTTCCCAGATTTCATGCGACACACCGGGAGAGTAGTAGGAGGGACTGTGGGGATGATGTTTATTGATCGAAAAATAAAGAAAAAAAAAAACAGTGACACTTGTTCAAGACACTTCTTTTCTCAGATCTTTCTGAGTCCTTACTTGGAGAGAAAAATAAAACAGGGAAAAAGGTAGAGTGAAAAAAAAAAAAACAAGTGATGAAGCATAAGCAAGGGCATCTCTCTCTATCTGTCTGTCTGTCTGTCTGTCTGTCTCTCTCTCTCTCTCTCTCTCTCTCTCTCTCTCTCTCTACCTAATTATTCCTGCCCCTATCAATCCCTCTCCCATCTCCCTCTCTGCCCATCCTCCCTTATTTCCATTCTACTACCTTCTTTTCGTTCGCATCAGGCGCAGCCAGCTTTTCCTCCTTTTTCAGAGTGATGTTTGCAGTGTCAGGATTCTTTTTTTTCAACAGAAACGGCCATCCCATGTCTGGCCCAGAGTCACATTCCAGTGAGTAATGAAGCCTTTCACGTGCGCCAGGAACGAGCACAATCAATCACAATCTGAAACAGCCATCACGACGTGGTCGTGTGGGCCGCTGACCTGTTCAAATATTTGACAGCGTTTACTCAGAAGGTCAAACGTGGTTGCTTCAAATCGGATGATTTGGTTTAAAAGGGAAAAAATGGTTTTCTGTGTTTGCTAACGATGAGCAGCGTGTGTGTGTGTGTGAGTGTGTGTGTGTGCGCGCGCGCGCGCGTGTGTGTGTGTGTGTGTGTGTGTGTGTGTGTGTGTGTGTGTGTGTGTGTGTGTGTGCGCGCGTGCGCGCGCGCGCGTGTATGAAGTTTCTACGCTTAACAAAGGAAGAGACAAAAGTTGACTGCAG
>JADBJO010004424.1:129636-137136 GCA_016801955.1 Conus betulinus | reverse complement strand
GTAATCATCCGTGGCTTTGTTTCACTCTGTTAGTATTAGATGCATCTCTCTCTCTCTCTCTCTCTCTCTCTCTCTCTCTCTCTCTCTCTCTCTCTCTCTCTCTCTCTCTCTCTCTCTCTCTCTCGTCGCGCACAAAAGTACGCCCTGACACCAAGCTCTCGCAGCTCTTCATGTGTTTGAAATCCGGGATCTACATGCTGTGGAAGCGGGTTTCTGAAGTGCAATGCCATCTTCCCCCTCTCCCCAAAGACCTTAAACTAAATGGATCTATGGAGACCCAGAGGTGCGCTTGGGGGGGGGGGGGGGGGGGGGGGGGGGGGAGAAGTGATTGGAAATATGTTGGGAAGAGAGAGCGAGGAGTAGAGGATTTTGGACACTTGAGCGGGGTAGGGGGGGGGGGGGGGTGGAGTAAGTGTTTGCTAGAATAGGAATACTTCTGTTCATGTGCGCTGTGGTTCTGTCTTGTCTTTGTGACAGCTGGCACAATACACAAATCGTGCTGTTGTTTACACTGCACGAACAACGGGCCTGGAATGGATAGTATATGTTGTGTGTTACTGCAGGTGTGTGATGGGGTGTGATGATAAGTAATGGTATCTGATTCATCTCATGCCGTCTGTTTCTATCTCTTGTCTTTCCGAATCAGAGAAAGGCCATTTTTAATCCATTGAAGAACCAGATATAAAACCGAATAAAGGTACATGAAATTTGTGCGTGTATGTTCGTGGGTTGTGACGGTACAACCTCTCTCTCTCTCTCTCTCTCTCTCTCTCTCTCTCTCTCTCTCTCTCTCTCTCTCTCTCTCTCTCTGTTGACGTGCACACACTCGTCTGTCACCCATGCTCGGGCGAAGTGTCGTCATTTGTGCTGTGCAAGAAGACAGTGATGCGGAATATGAATCATTGACGCTGTCACGCACATGTACATCACACACACACACACACACACACACACACACACACACACACACACACACACACACACACACACACATGCACATGCACACACGCACACTCGCGCACGCACGCTCGCACAGAGCACGTTCCACTGCCTGCTTTGACAACCTATTGGGACTGATAGGAGGGGTGGGGATGCTGAATCATTGATGATGTGCCACCAGTGATGATGATCCAACGGATGCCATGGTTTTCTTTGGTGTCACCAGTACACCGCCCGCGGCTCTTACTTCACGGCCGTCCACACCACTTCAGCGTCAGCTCTCACTGTCTGCCTCTATGTCCGTCTGTCTGTCTGTCTGTCTGTCTGTCTGTCTGTCTGTCGGTCTGTATTTCTTCCTTCTGTCTGTTTGTCGGCTGTATTTCTACCTGTTTGTCTCTCTGTCTGTCTGTCTGTCGGCTGTATATCTATCCGTCTGTTGTCTGTCTGTCTATCTGTCTATCGGCTGTATTTCTACCTTTCTCTCTGTCTGTCTGTCGGCTGTATTTCTGTCTATGTCTGTCTGTCTGTCGGCTGTAAACCTACCTGTCTGTATGTATGTCTGTCTCTCTGTCTGTCGGCTGCATATCTGCCTGTCTGTCTGTCTGTCAGTTGGCTGTATTTCTAACTGTCTGTCTATCTGTCAGTCTGTCTGTCGGCTGCATTTTCACCTGTCTGTCTGTCTATCTGTCTGTCGGCTGTATTTCTACCTGTGTGTGTGTGTGTCTGTCTGTCGACTGTATTTCTACCTGTCTGTCTGTCTGTCTGTCTGTCTGTCTGTCGGCTGTATTTCTACCTGTCTCTCTGTCTGTCACTCTGTCTATCTGTCGGCTGTGTATCTACCTGTCTGTTTGTCTGTCTATCGGCTGTATTTCTACCTTCTCTCTCTGTCTGTCGGCTGTATATTCTGTCTATCTGTCTGTCTGTCTGTCGGTTGTAAACCTACCTGTCTGTATGTATGTCTGTCTCTCTGCCTGTCGGCTTTATATCTGCCTGTCTGTCTGTGTGTCTGTTGGCTGTATTTCTAACTGTCTGTCTATCTGTCTGTCTGTCTGTCGGCTGTATTTCTACCTGTCTCTCTGTCCGTTCGTCTGTGTCTGTCTGTCTTTCGGCTGTATTTCTATCTGTCTGTCTGTCTGTGGGATGTATTTTTATCTGTCTGTCTGTCGGCTGTATTTCTAGCTGTCTGTCTGTCTGCCTGCCTGCCTGTCTGCCGGCTGTATTTCTATCTGTCTCTCAGTCTGTCTGTTTCTCTACCTGTCTGTCTATCGTCTGTATTTCTACCTGCACCTCTGTCTGTCTGTCTGTCTGTCGGCTGCATTTTCAACCTGTCTGTCTGTCTATCTGCCTGTCGGCTGTATTTCTACCTGTGTGTCTGACTGTCTGTCGGCTGTGTTTCTAACTGTCTGTCTGTCTGTCTGCTGTATTTCTACCTGTCTAAACTACTTCACCAGTAATCCCGTCAGGTCAGCCTCTTTTACGGGTTGTAACTGTTGTAACCGCATCTAAGACTTCCTCAGTGCAGACAGAGCGGTTCACGGAAATGTCGACGGAATCACTATAGAATACAATCAAACATACAATCACTGTTTGAGTCTTAAACTTGTCATCAATGCCGATATAATTTCCTGGTTCTTCTTTTCCTTCAACGATGTATTATCAACAGTATCTCGGAACTCCTTTTGGTTACCCATCGAAGCTGTCAGTTCATGTAACAATTCATGATTCTAATCTTTTCCCTTTTTTTTTTCTTTAGTAACTTTTTTGTACTCACGTCTAACTTGTGCATATTCATTACAGTCCACAGGATATAAAGTCTGTTGATAAAATCTGAAGAATCTTCGGAAAATTCGTTTGCTAGTGGCACGTTCATGATCCAACTAGTCTGCTAGTGGAAAATTCATGATCACACTAGTCTGAAAGTTCGTTTGCTAGTGGCACAGTCATGGTGAAACTAGTCTGAAAATTCGTTTGCTAGTGGCACAGTCATGGTCAAACTAGTCTGAAAATTCGTTTGCTAGTGGCACATTCATGATCAAACTAGTCTGCAGATTCCCTGTTGTTACAAACCTGGATGTGTTTGTCCCAGCACTCAGCACATTTTTATTACACTCATTAAAAACAACATCAATCTCAACCACACGATCAACAATCACGTCGATTAATTTAATAATAATCGGATTACAAGCAATTTCAGTACATATATCTTTGTTGTGCACACTGTCACGGACAGTCTCTAAGTCGTTAGAGAGAGAGAGAGAGAGAGAGAGAGAGAGAGAGAGAGAGAGAGAGAGAGAGAGAGAGAGAGAGAGAGAGGAGAGGGGACGGTCGGACGGACGGACAGACGGACGGATAGAGGAACATTTTATTTTTAGGATGCACAATATAATAATCATCATCACCAACATAATTATCATCATTACACTCGTGGTTTTCATCATCTTCGTCACCCCCCCCCCCCCCCCCCCCCCCCCCCCCCCTTCCTCCTCCTCCTCCTCCATTCGCTGGAGAATCCTTGGATCCTTTTCACTGTTTTCTGCGACGAAAGCCATTGCCACGTTGCTAAGAGCTCCGAGACTCTCACGTTGCTAAGAGCTCCGAGACTCTCACGTTGCTAAGAGCTCCGAGACTCTCACGTTGCTAAGAGCTCCGAGACTCTCACGTTGCTAAGACTCCGCTCCGAGACTCTCACGTTGCTAAGAGCTCCGAGACTCTCACGTTGCTAAGAGCTCCGAGACTCTCACGTTGCTAAGAGCTCCGAGACTCTCACGTTGCTAAGAGCTCCGAGACTCTCATGTTGCTAAGAGCTCCGAGACTCCCGCGTTGCTAAGAGCTCCGAGACTCTCACGTTGCTAAGAGCTCCGAGACTCCCACGTTGCTAAGAGCTCCTAGACTCTCACGTTGCTAAGAGCTCTGAGACTCGCACGTTGCTAAGAGCTCCTAGACTCTCACGTTGCTAAGAGCTCTGAGACTCCCACGTTGCTAAGAGCTCCGAGACTCCCACGTTGCTAAGAGCTCCGAGACTCTCACGTTGCTAAGAGCTCCGAGACTCTCACGTTGCTAAGAGCTCTGAGACTCCCACGTTGCTAAGAGCTCCGAGACTCCCACGTTGCTAAGAGCTCCGAGACTCTCACGTTGCTAAGAGCTCCGAGACTCTCACGTTGCTAAGAGCTCCGAGACTCTCACGTTGCTAAGAGCTCTGAGACTCTCACGTTGCTAAGAGCTCCGAGACTCTCACGTTGCTAAGAGCTCCGAGACTCTCACGTTGCTAAGAGCTCCGAGACTCTCACGTTGCTAAGAGCTCCGAGACTCTCACGTTGCTAAGAGCTCCGAGACTCCCACGTTGCTAAGAGCTCCGAGACTCCCACGTTGCTAAGAGCTCCGAGACTCTCACGTTGCTAAGAGCTCCGAGACTCTCACGTTGCTAAGAGCTCCGAGACTCTCACGTTGCTAAGAGCTCCGAGACTCTCACGTTGCTAAGAGCTCCGAGACTCTCACGTTGACTCTCACGTTGCTAAGAGCTCCGAGACTCTCACGTTGCTAAGAGCTCCGAGACTCTCACGTTGCTAAGAGCTCTGAGACTCCCACGTTGCTAAGAGCTCCGAGACTCCCACGTTGCTAAGAGCTCCGAGACTCTCACGTTGCTAAGAGCTCCGAGACTCCTCACGTTGCTAAGAGCTCCGAGACTCTCACGTTGCTAAGAGCTCCGAGACTCTCACGTTGCTAAGAGCTCCGAGACTCTCACGTTGCTAAGAGCTCCGAGACTCTCACGTGCTAAGAGCTCCGAGACTCTCACGTTGCTAAGAGCTCCGAGACTCTCACGTTGCTAAGAGCTCCGAGACTCCCACGTTGCTAAGAGCTCCGAGACTCCCACGTTGCTAAGAGCTCCGAGACTCTCACGTTGCTAAGAGCTCCGAGACTCTCACGTTGCTAAGAGCTCCGAGACTCTCACGTTGCTAAGAGCTCCGAGACTCTCACGTTGCTAAGAGCTCCGAGACTCTCACGTTGCTAAGAGCTCCGAGACTCTCACGTTGCTAAGAGCTCGAGACTCTCACGTTGCTAAGAGCTCCGAGACTCTCACGTTGCTAAGAGCTCCGAGACTCTCACGTTGCTAAGAGCTCCGAGACTCTCACGTTGCTAAGAGCTCCTAGACTCTCACGTTGATAAGCGCTCCGAGACTGTCACGTTGCTAAGACCTCCTAGGCTCTCACGTTGCTAAGAGCACATAGACTCTCACGCTGCTAGCTAAGAGCTCGTAGACTCTCACGTCCTCGTGTACACATCACCATCAACACACACACATTCCGCCTCCCATCACCCCACCAGAAAATGAAAGCTACAATCTCTTCGTGCCGACAGGAATTCAGCGGGAGCGTGTGACATTAGCGTCTAATGCAATGATACCGTTCTGGAGACGGTGCCGTGTGTTGCCATCCATTATGCCAAGGTTTGCTAGCCTCGCACAACGACGCCACACTGATGGAAAGCATCCATTATTTCGGTTTTGGGATGGGAACAGATCAAGACTGTACTCAGAATAGTCTGCTTCTACAGTGCCCAGAGCCTGCGAATCCAGCTGTAAATAAGGGAACGGAAAGAACGAACACTTCTGTCAAGAATCATTATTTCATCTTTATTCATGTCATCCAGGCACTGTCACTGTGTGTGGGCGGGCTAGCCTCTACATGCTACGCCGCATCTGCTTTACTGCGAGACTGCAATACTCATTTTATTAAAGAGAGACAATAAATAAGTAAGGAAATTAATACAGAGAGAGAGAGAGAGAGAGAGAGAGGGGGGGAGAGAGAGAGAGAGAGAGAGAGAGAGAGAGAGAGAGAGAGAGAGAGAGAGAGAGAGAGAGAGAGGAGAGAGAGAGAGAGTACATGAATACATGCATAGACATACATAAATGAATAAGGAAAAAACCGTTGGCACCGTCGGGAGGCCATGTTCCAGACTTTGCAGATGCCAGGCCTGCACACAGGGAATCACAGAAAGCAACACAAGCCAAGGAATCGTTCAGTGCCAGTGACTCCAACAGCTGTGTGTTAAGGCTCAACAGCAGTTGAGCATCCGACAGCTTGGCGTCTTCTTTTGTTTTGTCCCAGTAAGCAATGGGCCTTTAATTCCTTTGGCGTGAAACATAACCTTAAATGACGAGTGTTCACCATAAATACATGACAAACATCGGGGAGAGAGAGAGAGAGAGAGAGAGAGAGAGAGTGGGGGTGTGGGGGTGTGATCTCTCATCGTCTGTATTATTCACATCACCGTCTTGCCTAGTTAGAGAATAACAAGAGAATAACAGATTCTCGCCGCATTGCAGGGAAAATGACAATGTCAAAATACTATATTACGGCAGTCTATTACAAAGAAAATCGATTATTTCCTACTACTAATCCCATCAGAGCTGGTCCTTTTGTGAGTCTTTTTCTTTCTCATTGTAATTAGAGTTTTCTGATCCTCTCTTCGTTTACTTTGGCCGCTTTGCTTTGCCAGAGACAGAACCACGTCCCTCCATTGAAGGCAGGGGTAGATCACAGCACAGCTGTCAGGGAGCTGGAGACAATTGGCGACGTCGTCCCTCCATTGAAGATCCAGCACAGCTGTTAAAAAGCTTGAGACAATTGGCGGCATGAACCAGCCTGACGTCCCTCCATTGAAGAGTCTGGGAGTCCCTCCATTGAAGATGGCCACAAGCTTGAGAGAATTGGCGACGTCGAACCAGCCTGACGTCCCTGAAATCCAGCACAGCTGTTAAAAAAGCTTGAGACAATTGGCGGCATCTGAACCAGCCTGACGTCCCTCCATTGAAGATCACAGCTGTCAGGGAGCTGGAGAGAATTGGCGGCATCTGAACCAACCTGACGTCCCTCCATTGAAGATCCAGCACAGCTGTTAAAAAGTTTGAGACAATTGGCGGCATCTGAACCAGCCTGACGTCCCTCCATTGAAGATCCAGCACAGCTGTTAAAAGCTTGAGACAATTTGGCGGCATCTGAACCAGCCTGACGTCCCTCCATTGAAGATCACAGCTGTCAGGGAGCTGGACACATGGACGGCATCTGAACCAGCCTGACGTCCCTCCATTGAAGATCGCAGCTGTCAGGGAGCTGGAGACAATTGGCGGCATCTGAACCAGCCTGACGTCCTTCCATTGAAGATCACAGCTGTCAGGGAGCTGGAGAGAAATTGGCGGCATCTGAACCAACCTGACGTCCCTCCATTGAAGATCACAGCTGTCAGGGAGCTGGAGACAATTGGGCGGCATCTGAACCAGCCTGACGTCCTTCCATTGAAGATCACAGCTGTCAGGGAGCTGGAGAGAATTGGCGGCATCTGAACCAACCTGACGTCCCTCCATTGAAGATCCAGCACAGCTGTTAAAAAGTTTGAGACAATTGGCGGCATCTGAACCAGCCTGACGTCCCTCCATTGAAGATCACAGCTGTCAGGGAGCTGGAGAGAATTGGCGGCATCTGAACCAACCTGACGTCCCTCCATTGAAGATCCAGCACAGCTGTTAAAAAAGCTTGAGACAATTGGCGGCATCTGAACCAGCCT
>JADBJO010004424.1:119636-122136 GCA_016801955.1 Conus betulinus | reverse complement strand
TCTTCAGACAACTAGTTACAAAGAGTAGAAAGAGTTGATTGGACCTGTCTCTGTCTTCAGACAACTAGTTACAAAGAGTAGAAAGAGTTGATTGGACCTGTCTCTGTCTTCAGACAACTAGTTACAAAGAGTAGAAAAAGTTTATTGGACCTGTCTCTGTCTTTAGACAACTAATAAAGATAGAAAAAAGGAGAAAGAGTTGATTGGACCTGTCTCTGTCTTCAGACAACTAGTAAAAAAAAAAAAAGAGTAGAAAGAGTTGATTGGACCTGTCTCTGTCTTCAGACAACTAGTTAAAAAAGGGTAGAAAGAGTTGATTGGACTTGTCTCTGTCTTCAGACAACTAGTTAAAAAAGAGTAGAAAGAGTTGATTGGACCTGTCTCTGTCTTCAGACAACTAGTTAAAAAAAGTAGAAAGAGTTGATTGGACCTGTCTCTCTGTCTTCAGACAACTAGTTAAAAAAGAGTAGAAAGAGTTGATTGGACCTGTCTCTGTCTTCAGACAACTACGTTAAAGAAGAGTAGAAAGAGTTTGATTGGACCTGTCTCTGTCTTCAGACACTAGTTAAGAGTAGAAAGAGTTGATTGGACCTGTCTCTGTCTTCAGTGAAGAAGGGCATGTAACCAGGATGCCAACAAAAACGTATTTTATAAATGGAATCAGTGAAGAATAACAACGATTACTCATGATAATGAGTGCAAGATAATTCAGTGTGCAGGATCGACATGCGGCCAACTTTATAACCATGTTAGTGTCTCCGACCATATGATCAGCACAAAACGAGGAGCAGCTGACTCCTTTTTCTGGCCGTGTGAACAACATCAGTTTACTCCTCCTCCGGCTATAGAAACAAGGTCACTTTGTTCCTCTTCTGACCGTATGAACAAGACCAGTTTATTGTTCTTCTGGCCGTAATGAACAAGATCAGTTTACTCTTCTTCTGGTCGTTATGAACAAGATCAGTTTACTGTTCTTCTGGCCGTAGAAAACAAAGTCACTTTGTTCCTCTTCTGACCGCATGAACAAGATCAGTTTACTGTTCTTCTGGCCGTAGAAATAAGACCAGTTTACTGTTCTTCTGGCCGTTATGAACAAGACCAGTTTACTCTTCTTCTGGCTGTTATGAACAAGATCAGTTTACTGTTCTGGCCGTAGAAACAAGGTCAGTTTACTGTTCTGGGCCGTTATGAACAAGATCAGTTTACTGTTCTGGCCGTTATGACCAAAATCAGTTTCTGTTGGTCTGGCCGTTATGAACAAGATCAGTTTACTGTTCTGGCCGTTATGAACAAGATCAGTTTTACTGTTCGGCCGTATGAACAAGATCAGTTTACTGTTCTGGCCGTAGAAACAAGTTGTTCATTACACCCAGAGCAGACATGGGGTCTACTGTGGCCTGCTTTACTAGATTACTGTCCTTCCCTGCATATGTCTAAAACCTGTGGTTTGGCATAAAGGTGAACAGCACGGAAAATAAGGTAAACACATACCTCTGCAGTTGTCGTTGTTAGTAATATCGACTTTCTCTAAACAAATGGAACAGTGACTGATCGAGAGCAGGCTCAAAAATAAAGGTGACTTTGATCTATATTTCATGATCAAACAGATTTGTCAGAAAGGTGTTATGAGACAGCTGTACTGAAGAGCTCATCCGTGATGTCACTAATCATGGTGCTTTATCGCAATACGCACGTGGTGTAAACTAATCATGGTGCTTTATTGCAACACGCACGTGGTGTAACTAATCATGGTGCTTTATTGCAACACGCACGTGGTGTAACTAATCATGGTGCTTTATTGCAATATGCACGTCAGCCTCTGGGATTCCATGTTCGCACCTGAACTGTTCGCTGACGTTAAGCGCACTCCATTCGCTTTCACTCTGTCTGTTTTCCATCTACGTATTACAGTATGACGCGAATCAGAATTTTCCTTTGAGAGCTACACATTGTTTGCCAAACTCGTTGGTGTCACCCCCCACCAGACATGAAAATCTCAATCACTGCTTTCCAGTGACTTCTTTCACATACTCTGACGGCGGATCTCTCCCGTGCCGATGCACGCCATTTTCAGCAGTGACCAGAGCTGCACCGTCAGCCTCTCGCAGCCTCACGCTCTGCCAGTAGAGCGAGCACACACCTTTGTCATGCCATCTGTTGACTTTCCAAGCACGTGCAGCGCGTCTGAGTGTTTGAGGCATGCGTTTTCCCTGCCCTCAGCACAATGCTCGTGGAGAGAGAGAGAGAGAGAGAGAGAGAGAGAGAGAGAGAGAGAGAGAGAGAGAGAGAGAGAGAGAAGCAGTTTTATTTCGCCGGGGCTATAAAACTTGCCAGCACGATTTTTCCCCCCCAGTCAGCCAGTAAAACTGATGAGGAAACAGTCACCCCGGGCATGAAAAACCCGATGTTGAAAAGTCTGATGTATTTATATGTTGAATGAATCTAGCTTGTGTGTGTGTGTGTGTGTGTGTGTGTGTGTGTGTGTGTGTGTGTGTGTGTG
>JADBJO010004424.1:114636-117136 GCA_016801955.1 Conus betulinus | reverse complement strand
TGCCTTTGGTGGCAGACACCACTGACAGGTGTCGGTAGTCAGGGAATAACACTAGCAGCAGCTGACCAACAGGTGCTCAGGTGCTCAGTGCCCATAACTCTACACGAGGGAAGTGAGCAGGAAAGGAGAAGACACTTGGGTTGTGTTTGGTGCATACCTCCGGTTTCCACATTCACTGTTTGGTTATATGGATCGATGATTAGTTCTGGAGGGTTCGTGCACACACACACACACACACACACACACACACACCACACACACACACACACACACACACCTACAAGCGCACGCATACCTTCGCGCGTATATCTGAGAAGCCTAATCGATTGACCCACGAACCAAACAAAACCAACCACTCTCTCCATCCTGTCTCTTTACTCAAGCGTGCTCGCGCACGCTCCCACCCACGCGCACGCGCACGCACGCACGCACAGTGGCGCCGCGCTCCCCTGCGTCCCATTTGTGTCTAAACCGGGCAGCGATCGACACGGACAGTGAATATTTCAGAAGGTGTCGCCCGGGCCAGGGACGTTTTGGTCGGAACAACGGTCCGCAAACAGTTCCTTTGCGTGACAGGGCACTGGTGACTGCAGCCTCATGGAGAGAGAGAGAGAGAGAGAGAGAGAGAGAGAGAGAGAGAGAGAGAGAGAGAGAGAGAGAGAGAGAGAGAGAGAGAGAGAGAGAGAGAGAGAGAGAGAGACAGAGAGAGAGATCTGGATCCAAAGCGCTTGCTGACGTTGGTTGTGATTGTCGTGCATTTTCCTTTCGTACAGATACTCAGCTGTTCGAGTATGGCATTAAGTAAACAAATTACTTTAATCAGACAAAAGGTGTTTATTCTACTTGTAGCGTGTACATTTTACAAATGGAATAACAAGGCAATACAAAATGAACTGTATTTTCTTGAGAGGCTATACGTAAGAAGAATCAAAGTTGAGGACATAAATGTTTATAGCCATTGTAATGGACGGAGATGGCATGCAAACTAAAATTTAAAACAAAGTGACAATTGCTCTTACGAATAACATATTTTATACACCTGTCGGTTTTGTTTTGTTTTTGTTTTGTTTTGTTTTTAACAAATGTAAAAAAAAAAAAAGCGAAAGATGTATCTGACTACACATTGTTACAAAATACAAATTAATGTATGTATTTCTATTTTCCATCGTTCACTGATATATCAACGCTCCATAACACCTATTGGAGTAAAATTCAACTTTTTTTGTTTGTTTCGTTGTGTTTCCATATGTCGTGTTCTTCCTCCTATCTGTGTTTCTTCTGTCTGTGTTCTCTGTAAGTCCTTTTTGGTCTGGACAGCGGCGCTTTTAGAACTGAAACACGAATGTTCCATAATAGCCATTGATAGTTGTCATTATGATCTAGTTGCAAAGTGAGGCGACTGCGGGCAGAGATCTAAACAAATCTTGAACATTATTCATAAGGCTCCGCCGAAAAAAAGACAAACGAATCACAAGACAAAGCATGATGCGTTTCGACCTCTTTGGACTTCTTCAGGCAGAGAGATACACAACACTTAGGACAACGAAAAACACGAGCAGTCACTTATCTTCATTCAATTCGGCGCAAGACTGGATTTCTTCAGTAATGGGGGGGGGGGGGGGGGGGGGGGGGGGGGGGGGGGGTCTGCCTTTCAACCAGTGATGGGGGGGGGGGGATCCTGTTTTCCAACCAGTCATGGGGGAGGTGAGGGTCCTACCTTCCAAACCAGTCATGGGGGAGGGGGAAGAGGGGGAGGGTCCTGCCTTCCAAGCAGTGATGGGGAGGGGGGAGGGGGGAGATGAGGGTCTTGCCTTCCAACCAGTGATGATGGGAGGGGGGGGGGGGGGGAGGGTCCTACCTTCCAACCAGTGATGGGGCGGGGAGAGGAGGGATGGGTCCTGCCTTGATGGGGGAGGAGGGGGGTTGGGGGAGGGGGCTGTCTCTGTCCATCAGCAGTCAGAGGGAACCTGACTCAGGGCTGTGTGGGTGGAGGCCATGGCAGGGGAGGTCATCACAGACAGACCTGTGTGGGTGGAGATCATGGCAGGGGAGGTCATCACAGAGCTGTGTGGGTGGAGGGCATGGCAGGGGAGGTCATCACAGACAGAGCTGTGTGGGTGGAGGCCATGACAAGGGAGGTCATCACAGACAGAGCTGTGTGGGCGGAGGCCATGGAAGGGGAGGTCATCACAGAGCTGTGTGGGTGGAAGCCATGGCAGGGGAGGTCATCACAGCAGGTGGAGGGTGGAGGCCATGGCAGGGGAGGTCATCACAGAGAGCTGTGCGGGTGGAGGCCATGGCAGGGGGGGTCATCACAGAGCTGAGTGGGTGGAGGCCATGGCAGGGGAGGTCATCACAGAGCTGTGGGGCGGAGGCCATGGCAGGGGAGGTCATCACAGAGCTGTGTGTGGGTGGAGGCCATGGCAGGGAGGTCATCACAGAGCTGTAAGGGTGTGGCCATGGCAGGGGAGGTCCATGGCAGGGTGGAGGCCATGGCAGG
>JADBJO010004424.1:92136-107136 GCA_016801955.1 Conus betulinus | reverse complement strand
TCTATCTATCTATCTATATCTATCTATCAACGTATATGTCAGTCTATATCTGTCTGTCTGTCTGTCTGTCTGTCTGTCTGTCTGTCTGTCTGTCTGTCTGTTTCTTTGTCTGCCTATCTATGAGTCGGTCAGTCTGTCTGTCTGGGTACCTTTCTTGCCTCGTGTGTTTCTTTCTTGCTTTTTAATTTGTTTTTCTTTTTATTTTTTCTTTCCGCCTACTTTTCTTCCTTTCTTTTATTTTTCTTTCTGTCCAATTGTCTACCATGTTTTCCATCCATCTCCCCCCCCCCCCCCCCCCCCCCCCCCCCCCCCCCCCCCGCCTCGCCCCCGCCTACCCCCCACCCCCTCTTTGCCTTCACTGGGCAGTACAAAGGACGGAGACTTGAACGAGTTTTCTTATGAACCAGATTGTTTTTTTCATGGCTTGGTCGTTGTCTATGAAGACGAGGGCGCTGCCCGCTGCCCAGAGTGGACTGAACAGAGCGGACATGTCATTATTATAATTATCATGAATACTTATATAGCGCCTATTCTCGGCTAAAGGTCAAGCTTTAAGCGCTTTACAATCCACACTCCTTTATACAACATGCTGCCTACCTGGGTAGTGCCGACTGAAGAGCTGCCAGCTGGCGCTTCATTCAGTCGTTTCCCGTGTCATCCAGGCCAAATCGTTCAATATCGTTCACTCACTGTCCTTACTTCCTTCATTCTTTCCATTTCTCACGCAGGGTGCATGCTATGTGTAACGTGTCATCCATACCAACGGCCAGACTGGTCTTCTCTTCCGAAAGTTGGTGATGGGATTTTACATGTGTGCAAGATGTCGTGCGTGCGTTCACACACGGGACCTCGGTTTATAGTCTCATTCGAAGAACTGTATGGGGAATGGAGTCAGAACCAATGTTAACTCCGAGGGAAAAGAAAACCCTGTACCGAAACGGCCCGGCGGAGATTCGAACCCGCAACCCCAGGATCACCAAGATTACGAGTCCGGCGCTCTACCAACTGAGCGATTCCGGCCCCCATGTCGGCCGGTTGTTGTCAGAGTGGACTGAATAGAGCGGACGTATCAGCCTGTTGTTGTCAGAGTGGACTGAATAGACCGGACGTGTCAGCCTGTTGTCAGAGTGGACTGAATAGAGCCGACGTGTCAGCCAGTTGTCAGCCAGCCAGCCACATTGATGCCATGGTCAGTGTCGCTTGGAGATAGTGAGCTCCATCCCCACCCAGTATTTCTGTCTCAAAGCATTTATTGCCAAGAGCGCTCCTGAACCAGCGAGGAGTGGAGCTAGGGCTGAAATGGACAAACCTGTCTCAAAGCATTTATTGCCCCGTGGAGCTGCGGCTGAAATGGACAAACCCGTCTCAAAGCATTTATTGCCCCGTGGAGCTGCGGCTGAAAATGGACAAACCCGTCTCAAAGCATTTAATGCCCCGAACGGTTCTGAACCTGCGGGGAGTGGAGCTTGGGCTGTAATGGACAAACCGGAACCACGCAGCGGAGTTTTTCTTCCCACTCACAGGAGAAGTTTCTGAGTGTTATTCCAATGTACTGACACAACACTGCAGGTGTCTCTGTATCTCGCAGGCCTGGGCAACGACCGGGATATCTCGTGAAATCAGAGTAACAGTACAGCCATGCTCTATGGTCTCTGTGACAGTACAGCCATGCTCTATGGTCTCTGTGACAGTACAGCCATGCTCTATGGTCTGTGACAGTACAGCCATGTTCTATGGTCTGTGACAGTACAGCCATGCTCTATGGTCTGTGACAGTACAGCCAAGTTCTATGTCTGTGACAGTACAGCCATGCTCTATGGTCTGTGACAGTACAGCCATGTTCTATGGTCTGTGACAGTACAGCCATGTTCTATGGTCTGTGACAGTACAGCCATGTTCTGTGACAGTACAGCCATGTTCTACAGTACAGCCATGTTCTATGGTCTGTGACAGTACAGCCATGTTCTATGGTCTGTGACAGTACAGCCCATGTTCTATGGTCTGTGACAGTACAGCCATGTCTCTATGGTCTGTGACAGTACAGCCATGCTCTATGGTCTGTGACAGTACAGCCATGTTCTATGGTCTGTGACAGTACAGCCATGTTCTATGGTCTGTGACAGTACAGCCATGTTCTATGGTCTGTGACAGTACAGCCATGCTCTATGGTCTGTGACAGTACAGCCATGCTCTATGGTCTGTGAAAGTACAGCCAGCCATGTTCTCTATGGTCTGTGAAAGTACAGCCATGCTCTATGGTCTGTGAAAGTACAGCCATGCTCTATGGTCTGTGAAAGTACAGCCATGTTCTATGGTCTGTGACAGTACAGCCATGTTCTATGGTCTGTGACAGTACAGCCATGTTCTATGGTCTGTGACAGTACAGCCATGTTCTATGGTCTGTGACAGTACAGCCATGTACTATGGTCTGTGACAGTACAGCCATGCTATGGTCTGTCTGTGAAAGTACAGCCATGCTCTATGGTCTGTGACAGTACAGCCATGCTCTATGGTCTGTGACAGTACAGCCATGTTCTATGGTCTGTGACAGTACAGCCATGTTCTATGGTCTGTGACAGTACAGCCATGTTCTATGGTCTGTGAAAGTACAGCCATGCTCTATGGTCTGTGACAGTACAGCCATGTACTATGGTCTGTGACAGTACAGCCATGTACTATGGTCTGTGAAAGTACAGCCATGTTCTATGGTCTGTGACAGTACAGCCATGTTCTATGGTCTGTGACAGCACAACCATGTTCTATGGTCTGTGACAGTACAGCCATGTTCTATGGTCTGTGACAGTACAGCCATGTACTATGGTCTGTGAAAGTACAGCCATGCTCTATGGTCTCTGTGACAGTATGTCTATGGTCTGTGACAGTACAGCCATGTTCTATGGTCTGTGACAGTACAGCCATGTTCTATGGTCTGTGACAGTACAGCCATGTTCTATGGTGTGACAGTACAGCCATGTTCTATGGTCTGTGACAGTACAGCCATGTTCTATGGTCTGTGACAGTACAGCCATGTTCTATGGTCTGTGACAGTACAGCCATGTTCTATGGTCTGTGACAGTACAGCCATGTTCTATGGTCTGTGACAGTACAGCCATGTTCTATGGTCTGTGACAGTACAGCCATGTTCTATGGTCTGTGACAGTACAGCCATGTTCTATGGTCTCTGTGACAGTACAGCCAGCTGTGACAGTACAGCCATGCTCTATGGTCTCTGTGACAGTACAGCCATGTTCTATGGTCTGTGACAGTACAGCCATGCTCTATGGTCTGTGACAGTACAGCCATGCTCTATGGTCTGTGACACAGCCATGTACAGCCATGTTTCTATGGTCTGTGACAGTACAGCATGTACTATGGTCTGTGACATACAGCCATGTTCTATGGTCTGTGACAGTACAGCCATGTTCTATGGTCTGTGACAGTACAGCCATGTACTATGGTCTGTGACAGTACAGCCATGTTCTATGGTCTGTGACAGTACAGCCATGTTCTATGGTCTGTGACAGTACAGCCATGTTCTATGGTCTGTGACAGTACAGCCATGTTCTATGGTCTGTGACAGTACAGCCATGCTCTATGGTCTGTGACAGTACACAGCCATGTACTATGGTCTGTGACAGTACAGCCATGTTCTATGGTCTGTGACAGTACAGCCATGTACTATGGTCTGTGACATACAGCCATGTTCTATGGTCTGTGACAGTACAGCCATGTTCTATGGTCTGTGACAGTACAGCCATGTACTATGGTCTGTGAAAGTACAGCCATGTTCTATGGTCTGTGACAGTACAGCCATGTTCTATGGTCTCTGTGAAAGTACAGCCATGTTCTATGGTCTGTGACAGTACAGCCATGCTCTATGGTCTGTGACAGTACAGCCATGTTCTATGGTCTGTGACAGTACAGCCATGTTCTATGGTCTGTGACAGTACAGCCATGTTCTATGCCAGTACAGCCATGTTCTATGGTCTGTGACAGTACAGCATGTGTTCTATGGTCTGTGAAAGTACAGCCATGTTCTATGGTCTGTGACAGTACAGCCATGTTCTATGGTCTGTGAAAGTACAGCCATGTTCTATGGTCTGTGACAGTACAACCATGCTCTATGGTCTCTGTGACAGTACAGCCATGTTCTATGGTCTGTGACAGTACAGCCATGTTCTATGGTCTGTGACAGTACAGCCATGTTCTATGGTCTGTGACAATACAGCCATGTTCTATGGTCTCTGTGACAGTACAGCCATGTTCTATGGTCTGTGACAATACAGCCATGTTCTATGGTCTGTGACAGTACAGCCATGTTCTATGGTCTGTGACAATACAGCCATGTTCTATGGTCTGTGACAGTACAGCCATGTTCTATGGTCTGTGACAATACAGCCATGTTCTATGGTCTGTGACAGTACAGCCATGCTCTATGGTCTGTGAAAGTACAGCCATGTTCTATGGTCTGTGACAGTACAGCCATGTTCTATGGTCTGTGACAATACAGCCATGTTCTATGGTCTGTGACAGTACAGCCATGTTCTATGGTCTGTGACAGTACAGCCATGTTCTATGGTCTGTGACAGTACAGCCATGTCCTATGGTTTCTGTTACAGTACAGCCATGTTCTATGGTCTGTGACAGTACAGCCATGTTCTATGGTCTGTGACAATACAGCCATGTTCTATGGTCTGTGACAGTACAGCCATGTTCTATGGTCTGTGACAGTACAGCCATGTTCTATGGTCTGTGACAGTACAGCCATGTCCTATGGTTTTCTGTTACAGTACAACCATGCTCTATGGTCTGTGACAGTACAGCCATGCTCTATGGTCTGTGAAAGTACAGCCATGTTCTATGGTCTGTGACAGTACAGCCATGTTCTATGGTCTGCGACAGTACAGCCATGTTCTATGGTCTGTGACAGTACAGCCATGTTCTATGGTCTGTGTGACAGTACAGCCATGTTCTATGGTCTCTGTGAAAGTACAGCCATGTTCTATGGTCTGTGACAGTATAGCCATGTTCTATGGTCTGTGACAGTACAGCCATGTTCTATGGTCTGTGACAGTACAGCCATGTTCTATGGTCTCTGGGCAGGATGACAATTGACAGCACACGTGAGCCCTGGAATCAACGCCCAAGGACAGGGACATGAGTATAGTGGTGACCATATGGCTGAGGAAGAAGTGTTGAAGAACCAGACTGAGAGGACGCCCTCCTCAGCAGACCTCTGCAGTTCAGTCCTGGAATCACGCTGACGCTGAGCAGCTGTTGCTGTTGTAGCAGGTTCTATCAGCGCCAGGACCCCCCTCCCCCCCACCCCCCCCACCCCAACACACACACACACACACACACACACACACACACGCGCGCGCGCGCGCGCGCGCGCGCGCGCGCGCGTCCCCCTGTACTTCACTCTTGTTTTTTTATTGACGTAGTCGTCACCCCCTGCGTACTATGGCCCTATGGCTTAGCAGGCATGGTGTAGCGCATATGGACCAGCCTGCACGCACGGACACCTCCTTGCTGACGCTGAAACTGAAACTGGAATTAACTGGATCACAGAACACGTGTTGGTGCGCCCATTTTCCAGGAGAATGTTGGTGAAATGTGAGGTATCCATGACAACGCCTCTGGCTGCCTGATAAGCCTCAGCAGCGACATGATGATTCTGTTTACTGGCTGGTGGGGGGGGGGGGGGGGGGGGCAGGGGGGGATGGCGGTGAGGTGGGGCAATGTAGGAGAGGTAGACAGACGCGAATGGGGCTTCAAAAGAAAAGGAAAGATTGATAACACCAGATTACTGAGTGTGGACTGGCGTTGACGATCTGATATACAATAGCTTTTTTGTATTTTCGATCAAACATCATTTTGTGATGTCAAATCACCTACTCCATGTTTGTTTTCGATAGAAATGTTAGAAGTATCGATTTTTTTCTCCTGAATTTCAGAACATCATCTGAGAGAGAGAGAGAGAGAGAGAGAGAGAGAGAGAGAGAGAGAGGATGTTTATCCTGATGTGCAGACTATTTATTGTGCAAGCGTTGTGAACAAAGTTCTTTAAGTGGAGAATGTCATCGTCATAAAACACTAGAAAAGATGACCGTTTGGAAGCCTTTGCTACCGTTGCCACAGAAACGGGTTTTTAGGTGTATGTATGTGTGTGTGTGTGTGTGTGTGTGTGTGTGTGTGTGTGTGTGTGTGTGTGTGTGTGTGTGTGTGTGTGTGTGTGTGTGTGTGTACTTTAAGCTTAGTGTTTAAAAAGAACAATTTACAATATTTTCCATTGACTATAAACATTTCAAGGATTGCTATAGGCTTCATTTGGTTTTCCTTTACCTGTTATTGTAGTGCTTTTTAAATATTATCACAGTCGTCTTTGTATTGTTATCGTTCAACTGCATTGATGATGATCATCATCATTATTGCTTCCTTATTTTATTCCCCTCTTTTTTCCTTTTCTTAGTCTCTACGCTCTTGACTCACATATGTTCACGCTGGCGTACCCACCTCCCCTCCCCCCCCCCCCCCCCCCCCCCCCCACACACACACACACATACACACGCACGGGCGCGCGCGCGCGCATTCACACATTCTCTCTGTCTCTGTCTGTCTGTCTGTCTGTCTGTCTGTCTGTCTGTCTCTCTCTCTCTCTCTCTCTCTCTCTCTCTCTCTCTCTCTCTCTCTCTCTCTCTCTCAAGAAGAGAACACACATATCTTAATAAAGGTAAAGAAAAACAGTCTAATGATCTGTTGCTGGACAGACTACCCTCGTCAGTAAACAGGGAAAGAAAATGTAGGAAGCTGTGCGTAAAATGTCCTTGAACCGAAAAACCTTTCCACATAGTTTGACAGTGGATGACTGGTTGAAGCCTTTGACAGACTTATTTGAATTACAGATCACACCAGCTATGACAGACTTGGCTGAAAATGTCAATGATATCATGGAAGAGGAGTAAACTCTATGAACCATCCAAGATCCAGAGACGTTTTCCTTGCTGTGACAAAGTTAAAGAATGGAAAGACTGCAGGGCCAGGTGAAGTTATTGGTGAAATGTTAAGGTATGTTGGGATCGTTATTGATTTTTGGTAAACCGTTTTAATATGTTTATTTGATACAGGCGTGTTCCCTGCAACTGGACAAATGCTATTGTTTACCCTTTGTTCAAGAAGGATGACATTAATAATCCAAACAAATGTAGAGGCCTTGTATAATGTGAAACGAGTAGTAAAATGTACATCACAACCATCAACAGAAAACTGCCGGACTGGATAGAAAAGCACAATTTGACAGGCGAACATCAAGCTGGATTTAAAATAGGTTTCTCCGCTGTTGATTGCGTTTACTTTGTTGGCGCTCGTACAATACAACTTTGTTTCAGTCGTAAATTGTAGGTATCTTTCATTGATTTGAAAAGGGCTTCTGATTCCGTAGAAACAAACTTATTATAGATTATCATGTTAAAAATGGTATCGAAGACAAGATTTTAGGTGTATTCGTAGCAAGTACGATAGTGTCAAAGACAGAATTAGATGAGGAAGGAGTGTAACATATGGTATTGCTTGCACTCTTGGAGTAAAAAAAGGAGACGCTTGAAACCCTGTCTTGTTTTCTTTATTTATTAATCAGTTAATACTACGGGTGATAAGGGAAGGGAAACAGCGCAATGTTTATGTCTGATTACTTTCAATTATTCATACTGCTTCCGGCTGATGATGTGGCTTTATTTTCTCAAAACTATCATAGGCTTACAAACGCAGATCTAGTTGCAAAGTGAGACGACTGCAGGCGGAAATCTAAACAAATCTTAAATAAATGTTAGCGAACCGCCAACAGAAACGTGGGCAAACGAGTCACAAGACAAAAGTACGACGCGTTTTCGACCTCTTAGGTCTTCTTCAGGCAAGACACAAACAAATAGGACAATGAAAATGAACGAAAATTTCACGTAGCTTAGATCTCTTCAGCGCAAGGTAGGCACGCGTTGAATGAACATCGCTGTCGCTGATTCAACGCGTGCCTACCTTGCGCTGAAGAGATCTAAGCTAAGTGAAAAATTCGTTCATTTTCGTTGTCTTATTTGTTTGTGTCTTGCTTGAAGAAGACCTAAAAAGTTGAAACGCTTGGTGTTTTGTCTTGTGACTCGTTTGTCCACGTTTCTGTTGGCGGTTCTAACATTTATTTAAGATTTACAAACGCAGATTAACAATCTTCAGCGTGCAGCTGCTGCTTTGCAGTTGAAGGTTGATTTGGTTAAAAGTAGCATGGTGTTGCTCAGCAAATGGAGTTATTTAGCTGTCCGAAAAAGATGGACTTTAACAGGATTGTGATGCCTGTTCTGAACGCTTTCAAATACTTCAGAATTTCTTTTTCGACAAAACTTGTCGTGACCTTCCAAGCAGAGCAAAGATGCTTTATAATGCATTCGACAAAAGTTATTTTAAGTTCAAGTGTAATCCTCACTGGCACTTTATAAAGCTATATAACTCACAGGTTCAATCTTTTGTTCAGTATGGTGCAGTGTTATGGGGTCTTGACAATGCAGCACTCCTTTGTGAAAAACTGCATTTGTTTGCTATTAAACGATTCTTGGACGTCAAAATGCATACTGGTCTATAGAGAAACGAATAGATACCCTATCTACATTATCTCAGCTATAAAGTGCATCAGGTTGCTGTTAAAACTGACGAGAATGGACGTGTTTAGATTACCACATTGGGCCTACAGTACATTTCGTTCTATATTGTCCTATTCTATAAGACTTCAGAGCACAGTATTTTCTGCTGAAATATTACAGGGTACCGAGTCAGTTTAGTTTTACATTGCTTATGGCATTTGCGCATGCAAAACAAGTCAGGAATTTGTCAATATATCCTTATAACGCTCTTAAGCTGCATTCAATTCCCAATTCTGGAATATACTGCTAATTGATTCACGGACAATGTCACTGCTCATTGAAACTAGTTCTGACAAGTGTGTGTGTGTGTGTACATTCCTTCATGAGAGGCAATGACCTATAAATGAATAAACTTTCCGTATTCAGTATTCCGTATTCTCTGTATCTGTCTCTGTCTCTGTCTGTCTG
Organism: Conus betulinus; assembly: GCA_016801955.1. NCBI lineage: Eukaryota > Metazoa > Mollusca > Gastropoda > Neogastropoda > Conidae > Conus > Conus betulinus. The sequence goes on along the minus strand of JADBJO010004424.1, from coordinate 98,044 downwards.
TCTGTCTGTCTGTCCCTGTCTGACCATCTGTCTCTGTCTGTCTCTGTGCCTGTCTCTTTCTGTCTCTGTCCTTGTTTGTGTGTGTCTGTCTCTGTCTGTCTGTCTGTCTCTCTCTGTCTCTCTCTGTCTCTGTCTCTGTCTCTCTCTCTCTCTCTCTCTCTCTCTCTCTCTCTCTCTCTCTCACACACACACACACACACACACACACACACACACACACACACACACAGACACACAACACAGACAGACAGACGCACGTACGCACGCACGCACGCACGCACGCACGCACGCACGCACGCACACACACACACACACACACACACACACACACACACACACACACACACACACACACACACGCTTTACGAATGCGCATACAGTAGAGACCAAAAAAAAAAAAAAAAAAAAAACCAAGACAGATGGCTAAACCCTTCTGTTTGTTTGATATGGGTTATTTTTAACACTATTTGTTTCTTTGCATTCTGTGACGATTCAAGCGGAAACGCTTTCATGCTGTTTAGTGTCAGCACCGTTTTAGTTTGATGACTATGCGAACTGCGCATCTCTCTTCTCTCCCCCATTCCCCCCCCCCCCCCCCCCCCCTCCCCCTCTCACCCCGACCATGGCATCAACACAGACTTAGGGCTGGGGATGGAAAAGACAACAGAACATCTAACGCTTTTGGCGTAGTGGTTAGAGTTGTGGTCTGCTGGCTGCCAAGTCTCGGGGTCAAATCCGATCACCTCCAGTAATTTACTGATATTTTTGGCTCAAGCCATCTGCGCCCCAGACTGTCTTATGGGCTCAGATAGAAACATTGGAACATCGCTGTTCCCTTCACCATGGACACGTTTCTGGAGTCTCACTCAAATGTTCTGATCATCACATTGCAGGTGTCTGCATATCTCGGGCCTGGTTGGCTCGTGGGTAAACTATGAAAGGAAGGGACAGTTGACAGTATACCATGCAGTATTGAGGCAAACTAGAACTTCATGGAAGCATTGTCACCATCATCATCCAGATTGATCTGTCATGCCCTGCTTGTCCATTTCCTCTTCACGCGTTGCCATTTTGGTCAGTTCATGTCAAAGCGACCTGAGTGAGGGAAGTCATGGAGACGATCGTTTGATGATGATTCCTGGTCAAGGTATTGGTATCGGCAAAGTCACCGACACTGTCGTCCGAGGGAGAACTCTCTGTGACAGCGATCAGCATGGTCAGGTCAAGAACTCTCTGTGACAGCGATCAGCATGGTCAGGTCAAGGGACTGTTGTTTGATATGGAATGTTTGTCAAGGTGTTAGCATCGGCATTGACAAAGTCGTCTGCCGTTTGAGATGGAATTCCTGTCGAAGTGTTGGTATCGGCAAAGTCAAGGGACTGTCGTTTGAGATGGAATTCTTGTCGAAGTGATCGGTATCGGCGAAGTCATAGAGACTGTCAGTTGACAGTGAATTCTTGTCAAAGTGATCGGTATTGGCGAAGTCATAGAGACTGTCAGTTGACAGTGAATTCTTGTCAAAGTGATTGGTATCGGCGAAGTCATAGAAACTCTTGTCAAAGCAACAGCAACTGTCGATTTATGGCACACTCTTATCAAGGTGATCGATACCTGCAGTCATAGGTACTGTCGTTTGATGTATAGTCTCATCGTACGCTGTAGTCGTTCTGGTGGCTGTGTCGATTGGCTTGTCTCGCTCTTCTTGGATCGTGGTCCACATTGGTTTTGTCACATTGGCTGGGAGTGGATGTAAAGCTTGAGTGTGACGTCACTAAACCTGACCCTTGTGGAACTGACTTTTCAACTCAACCTGTCTGTCTGTCTGTCTGTCTGTCTGTCTCTGTCTCTGTCTGTCTGTCTCTCTCTGTCTCTCTCTCTCTCTCTCTCTCTCTCTCTCTCTCTCTCTCTCTCTCTCTCTCTCTCTCTCCACTCCCATCTCTTTCATTTAAATCACCCCCATCAGTTTACTTGAGACATGTGCAGACAGAGTGACTCATTTGCACAGCATCCAATCAATCTTCATAAACCCGTTCCTTCGTACTTCAAGAAGAAGAAGAAGAAGAAGACGAAGGAGAAGAAGAAGAAGAAGAAGAAGAAGAAGAAGAAGAAGGAGATGATGATGATGATGATGATGATATTGTTGTTGTTGTTGTTGTTGTTGTTGTTGTTGTTGTTGTTGTTGTTGATGATGATGATGATGATGATGATGATGGCGGATCCAAAATTGATAGCAAGGAGGAGGCGCGCACGCGCACTCACCCACCCACCCCCACCCACCCTCCACCCACGGACCGTGCTCCTCTGTCCCACCCCCCACCCCCACCCCCCCCTTCAGTACCACCCCACATGGAATGCTCGTTTTCTTCCCTCCCTGTCTCGTCTTTGAAAGAGTCCACAGCGCGGGTGGGAATAGGGATGAGCGCGTGACAAAGGACCTTTCAGACTAGAGGCAGGGCACAACCAAGCCAAGTGAAATGAGATGCCGCCACTTTGAGAGAGAGAGAGAGAGAGAGAGAGAGAGAGAGAGAGAGAGAGAGACAGACAGACAGACAGACAGACAGGTTAACCTGTTTCTCCCATGCTACTGTGCTACTGTTGAGATTCTAAGACTTTTTGTTTGTTTGTTCGCTGTGGGTATGGGGAGGGGAGAGACAAAGGGATGCTGGTGGCGAAAGTAGATCAAGGGTAACAGAATTCAGTTCACTCCATTTTGTTTCCAGTCCAGCCAACCACCGGGGGGAGGGGGAGGCGGAGGGGGGGAGGGGGAAGGGGGGGGAGAGGGGGGCTAGAGCTGTCATATCGTGAGGGAATTCCACACACAGTTGCTCACAAAAAGTCTCCAAACCTGACTATGCAACGCACGTGAAAACATTACTTTTGTCAAATCTTTTGGCAACTGATTGATCTCTTTCAAATCTTCATTCAGATTCAGATGGAAACTGATTGATCTCTTTTATTCAGATGACAACTGATTCATTTCTTTCATTCAGATGATGGCAAACTGATTGATCTCTTTTATTCAGATGACAACCGATTGATCTCTTTCATTCAGATGACAACTGATTGATCTCTTTCATACAGATGGCAACTGATTGATCTCTTTCATTGAGGTGACAACTGATTTATCTCTCTTTCATTCAGATGACAACTGATTGATCTCTTTCATTCAGATGACAACTGATTGACCTCTTTCATTAAGAGGACAACTGATTGACTTCTTTCATTAAGATAACAACTGATTTATCTCTCTGTCATACAGATGACAACTGATTGATCTCTTTCATTAGTGACAACTCAAATCCCTGTCATATAGATGACAACGTTTATCTCAACACAAAGTATTCATGGGATTCTGCTTTTAATCTCCTGGATGTCTGACGTCAAAACCTGTAAGTCACTGCAATAATAAACACTTGTGTTATGGTGAGTGGTACATGACGTGAAATCCACCATGGATGCTTCTTCACTTGAAAAACACAAACAAAAAAAACAAACAAAACAAAAACAAAACAAAATAAACAAAAACAATCCATTCTGCGGATATATATATATATGTTGAAATATTACATAAATATATATATATTATCAATATATAATATATATATATATATATATATATATATATATATAAATATATAAATATATGTGTGTGTGTACGTGTGTATATATATATATATATATATATATATATGTACGTATATATATATATATATATATATATATATATATGTGTGTGTGTGTGTGTGTGTGTGTGTGTGTGTGTGGGGGTGGGGGGGGGGGGGGGGGGGGGGGGGGGGGGGGGGGCGTGTTACTGCCTGCCTGTGTATGCATGTGTGTTATTATTTATATATCTGGCCTTAAGGGCGAACAAAAGGGCGGGTAAAAAAAAATGTATATTACAATGAATGAGTGGGAGGGGGGATGAACAAAAAGAAGGGAGGAACCAAAGGATGAATGAATATACAAATGAATTAATGAACAAACAATTGAAGGAATAAATGATTAGATCAATTACACAATCGATCACTATGTCACGAAACGGGATAAAAAATATATATATATATATATATATATATATATATATATATATATAATATATATATATATATATATATATATATTAGCGAAAGAATGAATGAACGACGGGAAAAAAAAAACAGTGGATGAATGAATCCAGAACAAATAAACGAACGAGTGAATGGGAAAAAAAGTAAAGGTACAAACAATACAATAGAGAGCTGACTGAGAAGATAGTTATCGTGCCTACAAAGCACCACACAAAGCCCAGGGCCGCTAATATTACCATGCCCATTGACGTCACTCCAAGCAATGCTTAGCCTGGCTTTGCGGTTTGTATTAGTGTATTTATTCATCTATTCCTTTTTTTATCGGATGACCTTGAACGTCTCATAGGCAAAGTTTTGCTGTACGTCTACTCTATCGTACTACGTAATCCGGAACACATTTCACGACTTTCAAAGTTTTGTTTTCAAAAGTGACACTTGAAAATAAAAAAAGGTAATAAAAAAAACACCAATTCAAATCTGCGGGAAATCTGGGAGAACAGATCAGGGGTAGAGAGAGGGGACGGGGATGGGGTAGATCTAGTCATGGGGGATGGACAGGGTGTGTGTGTGTGAGAGAGAGAGAGAGAGAGAGAGAGAGAGAGAGAGAGAGGGTATGTGTTTGTATGTATGTGTGTGGGGGGGGGGGGTGCACATGCGCGCGCGGAGAGAGAGAGAGAGAGAGCAATGAGGAGGGAGGGAGGGAGGCAATATGGAGGGGGTAGGGGGCAAGGAAAGATGAGAAGTCGGCGTTGCTGGCAAGCTCATTCCGCCAGCTGGGTTCGCGATGGACACGGAGAAGAAGAAGATTCTGAGAGAGGAGCACGTGACGCCCGCGCCATCGGTTTTGACATTTTCACACCTTTGGTTCGCACCTCTGTGGCCATGGCAGGTTGGATAGGGGAAGGGCGCGCAGAGGGGGGGGGGGGGGGGGGGGGGGGGGGGGGTGCTAAAAGCCGCCTTATAGCACCACTGGCGGCCATAAACGACGGCCCGCCGTCATGACTTTAGCACTTATGGCGCCCCTGAACTGCCATAAAATAGAAGACTGGGACGAAGCCACAGGTCATTCTAGTGCTCGTTGGCCGTCATAACGCCATTCGTTTGAATGTGGGGAAAGGGGGTGGACGGAGGAGGAAGGGTGGAGGAAGAGGGTGTGCTTGGGGAGGGGGAGGGGGGGATTGGAGGTGAGCATTCGCTGTGATGGGAATAAACTAAGCTCTTGAAGAGCCAAGCAGTAATGAGTGAGAAAAGACAGACTTCAGCAGGAGGACTGTAGGGAATAAACTAATCTATTGAAGAGCCAGGCGTCAATGAGTGAGACAGACAGACGCCAACGGACTTGCTCCACCTTCTCCATGTGCTGTAGCTTGGCTGCCTGTCCTTATGCCAGAGGATGCCACACTCTGTACAAGTTGTTTCGACCCTCCTGCTCTAGCAGTCAACTTGACAATTGACACTTTCTTAACGGTTCCTCCTCTCAACAGCTGGACTGTGTTCTGACGCTCTCCTTTCCCTTTCCACCAGAAAACCTCAACTCCAAACAGGAACAGTCCGCTCAGCGGATGTTGAGGCTGGTCCAACTCCTCTGCACTGAGGAAGTCCAGTTTCCCAGCACTAGGATTTAGGCAACACCAGAGAGAGAGAGAGAGAGAGAGAGAGAGAGAGAGAGAGAGAGAGAGAGAGAGAGAGAGAGAGAGAGAGGTGATTGGAGGAAGGGAGGGAGGCATGGCATGGTTTACTCATTTTCCAATTGACCATCTTACAAATCAGCGCCAGAAGATGACTGCACACAACCATAGAAGTGCGTCGCGTCACGCTACAACGGGTTCGAATTTACTGCT
>JADBJO010004424.1:74636-79636 GCA_016801955.1 Conus betulinus | reverse complement strand
GTCACATACACACCCCCCCCCCACACACACACACACACACACACATACACACACTATCCTCACAGCCTCATGTGTTGGTCATCTCCCCTCCCCCTCCCATTGTCCTCACAGCCTCATGTGTTGGTTATCTCCCCCTCTCCCCCACCCCCATTGTCCTCACAGCCTCATGTGTTGGTTATCTCCCCCCTCCCCCACCCCCATTGTCCTCACAGCCTCATGTGTTGGTTATCTCCCCCCTCCCCCCCCCCACCCCCATTGTCCTCACAGCCTCATGTGTGTGGTCATCTCCCCCCCCCCCCCCCCCACACCCCCATTGTCCTCACAGCCTCATGTCTTGGTCACCCCCCCCACACACACACACACACACACACACACATACACACACTATCCTCACAGCCTCATGTGTTGGTCATCTCCCCTCCCCCTCCCATTGTCCTCACAGCCTCATGTGTTGGTTATCTCCCCCCCCCCCCCCCCCCCCCCCCCATTGTCCTCACAGCCTCATGTGTTGGTCATCTCCCCCCCCCCCCCCCCCCCCCCCCCCCCCCTGTCCTCACAGCCTCATGTGTTGGTCATCTCCCCCCCCCCCCCCCCCCCCCGCCCCCCGCCCCCCCTGTCCTCACAGCCTCATGTGTTAGTCATCTCCCTCCCCCCCCCCCCCCCCCCTGTCCTCACAGCCTCATGTGTTAGTCATCTCCCCCCCCCCCCCCCCCCCGCCCCGCCCCCCCTGTCCTCACAGCCTCATGTGTTAGTCATCTCCCTCCCCCTCCCCCCCTGTCCTCACACAGCCTCATGTGTTAGTCATCTCCCCCCCCCCCCCCCCCCCCCCCCACCCACTGTCCTCACAGCCTCATGTGTTGATCATCTCCCTCCCCACCCCACCCCCCCCCCCCCCCCCCCCCACTGTCCTCACAGCCTCATGTGTTTGTCTCCCCCCCCCAATGTCCTCACAGCCTGACCATCCTGATGTGATGTTCATCTTCCCCCGCGACTGTCCTCACAGCCTAAGCGACCATTTCTTTTAAAAAAATATTTATTTATTTATTTATTTTATTTATTTATTTATTTATCTATTCGCCTACAATTACTAGCATGATTTTGTAATCTGACGACTACCTGATGCGAATTCACTCACTGGGTTGGTCTCGCAGTTTACTACAGCTGCATTGAAAACGTACTTGTCGGTCTTGTTGGTTGCATTGAAGCGATTTTTTGTTTGTTTGTTTGTTTGTTTGTTTTTTGTTTTTCTGTTGGTGGTGGTGTTTTTTTGTTTGTTTGTTTTGTTTTTTGTTTGTTTTTGTTTGTTTTGGCCTTTTGTGTGTTTCTTGGTCTGATGGCTCTAAATGTGAGGGAAACAGCTGGCACACTCGGCACGGCACAGTTTTATCCGCCTGAGGGGCAGCACCAGACTGACCGTCATGCTGTGGACAGCTCTACAGGCCCGAGGGGGTTCCTGTGACACCTGCCACTTCTCATTTTTCGTCCGTCGTGACAAAAGCCGAAAGGGGCCCGAAACCAGGCTAAATGGCACAGTCGTTCCATTGTTCTCATGCAGACTACTGCTGTCTCCAGGTCACAGTCGTTCCATTGTTATCCAGACTACTGCTGTCTCCAGGTCACAGTCGTTCCATTGTTATCCAGACTACTGCTGTCTCCGGGTCACAATCGTTCCTTTGTTCTCATCCAGCCCGTCTCCGGGTCACAATCGTTCCATTGTTATCCAGACTACTGCTGTCTCCAGGTCACAATCGTTCCATTGTTATCCAGACTACTGCTGTCTCCAGGTCACAGTCGTTCCATTGTTATCCAGACTACTGCTGTCTCCAGGTCACAGTCGTTCCATTGTTCATCCCAGACTACTGCTGTCTCCAGGTCACAATCGTTCCATTGTTATCCAGACTACTGCTGTCTCCAGGTCACAGTCGTTCCATTGCTCTCATCCAGACTACTGCTGTCTCCAGGTCACAGTCGTTCCATTGCTCTCATCCAGACTACTGCTGTCTGCGGGTCACAATCGTTCCAGTGTTATCCAGACTACTGCTGTCTGCGGGTCACAATCGTTCCAGTGTTATCCAGACAACTGCTGTCTCCAGGTCACAATCGTTCCAGTGTTATCCAGACTACTGCTGTCTCCAGGTCACAATCGTTCCAGTGTTATCCAGACTACTGCTGTCTCCGGGTCACAATCGTTCCATTGTATACACTGCTAAATGTGTACAGCACAGCAATGTTTGCGAAGAATGCAGCACTGGTGCATTGCAACAGTTTCCGCATTGCTAGGGCCAGGTAGGATCAACGTCATGTACACTGCTGTATCAGGGCCAACATACACTGCTGTATCAGGGCCAATGTACACTGCTGTATCAGGGCCAACATACACTGCTGTATCAGGGCCAATGTACACTGCTGCATTAGGGCCAACATACACTGCTGTATCAGGGCCAACATACACTGCTGTATCAGGGCCAACATACACTGCTGTATCAGGGCCAATGTACACTGCTGTATCAGGGCCAATGTACACTGCTGCATTAGGGCCAACATACACTGCTGTATCAGGGCCAACATACACTGCTGTATTAGGGCCAATGTACACTGCTGTATCAGGGCCAATGTACACTGCTGTATCAGGGCCAGGTAGGAGGATCAACGTCATTTACACTGCTGTATCAGGGCCAACATACACTGCTGTATCAGGGCCAACATACACTGCTGCATTAGGGCCCAACATACACTGCTGTATCAGGGCCAACATACACTGCTGTATCAGGGCCAATGTACACTGCTGTATCAGGGCCAATGTACACTGCTGTCTCAGGGCCAACATACACTGCTGCATCAGGGCCAGGTAGAATCAACGTCATGTACACTGTTGTATCAGGGCCAATGTACACTGCTGCATCAGGGCCAATGTACACTGCTGTATCAGGGCCAATGTACACTGCTGTATCAGGGCCAATGTACACTGCTGTATCAGGGCCAATGTACACTGCTGTATCAGGGCCAATGTACACTGTTGTATCAGGGCCAATGTACACTGCTGTATCAGGGTCCAATATACACTGCTGTATCAGGACCAGTGTACACTGCTGTATAAGGGCCAATATACACTGCTGTATCAGGGCCAGATGAAATGTAGGCGATATACACCGTTAGGTCCAGGTAGGTTCAAGGTAATATACACCTCTCTATCAGTGCCAGGAGGCATCAGCTGGGCCATCGCTGAACATGAAACCATCTGCCACTGTAGGTATCGAATTGCTGCCAGTCGTTGATTCTGGAACTCCGTGATATTTCTCACGCCCAGAGTCACGCTCTAGGAGCGAAATGCTGTACATTTAGAAGCCACGAAGACGGGATCGTGTGGAGCACATCTGGTCACACCTGCGTTGTGTATGCTGACGTGACCCGATGGTGTGGTGCCACACGTCACGGATCGTTCCAGAAAGAGATACTATCAGTAGGAAGAGACTCCACGTATCGTGACTTGAGGTGTTGGGATGCACCCCTCTTCATGCTCACAGGCAGTGTAGCCGGGGCGGGGCGGTCACGCCCTAAATTCTGCAGGAAGGCCCATGAGATTCACACACCAGTCAAACTGATCAATAGCAAGCGAACTTCAGTCATCCTAATTGAATATGAAATGAAGCTGGAAACAGTAAACAATAAAGAAGTAGGGTAACTCTTCTACATTTCATATCGTTTGCATAATGTCTTTAGTTTTTCAGCAACATTTTTTCCTCCCCACACTGTCGTTTTCTTTCATTTACTACCCCCGTCGCTTGCTGCTTTGGGGTGCTGTTGGATTCTTTTTTGAACCATCGGTGGTGAGAACACCACAATATTGTGGGACTGTGGTGTGTGTCTCTATTTGACGCCAAGAGCACATACACAACCAGCCGTGTCTCCCTGATGAGTCCGATCCAGCGGACGAAAGGCCTAGGAGCAGGCATACAAATAGATCTGCCTTCGAGAGGGATTACGATGGTTCCCTCATGCAGCCAATGAAGAATTTTCATGTGTTTATGATATATTTTCTTAATTTCAGGTTCCCATTTTCTTCATCTTCACCACCACCCCTACCCCCCCCCCCCCCCCCCCCCCTCCCCGCCCTTAAGTCCAAAACTTTGCCAAGTCATTACTGTGATGACAAAGGGGTGTTGGCCTGCGCTTGTTTTCCCCCCACTATCAAGTTGTTCGTCTTTGCATTTGTTTGACTTTATTCAAGTTTAAAAGGCTGTACCAGTCTTGACAAAAAGTTACTCTGTGTTAGGTTTGCTTATGGGAGCAAGAGTTTACCCTACTTGTTTATTGTTCAGTCATCCTGGTCTTTGTCAGAACCACATAAAGCTGTTTGCGAATTAATCTTGTTGCAGAAGAAGTTAGAAAGTCAGCTGAGCTGCAGATAGAGCCGGCAAGATTGAAATGAAGGATTGAGATAGGGACTGTGCTTCCAAATAAGTTGCTTATAATTTTGGCTTTGGTCAAGATGCCGCATATTTTGCATTGTTGTGATGTAGGGGAAATAACTCCTAGTCGCTGTATGTGTGAATTCCCTTTTTCCCTTTAGCTGTATCTGTTTGTATGTATTCAAGTCTATTTGACTCTTTTTTCCCCGTTTGTCTTTGTACTTTACATGTATTTTCTCCCCCCCCCCCCCCCCCCCCCGCCTCCCCCATCCCCCATCCACACCCCATACCCCCGCTTCCGCTCCTCTCTCTCTCTCTCTCTCTCTCTCTCTCTCTCTCTCTCTCTCTCTCTCTCTCTCTCTCTCTCTCTCTCTCTCTCTCTCTCTCTCTCTCTCTCTCTCTCTCTCTCTCTCTCCCCGCTTCTCCCCACCCCTTCTCTCTCTCTTTCATCCCGCCGCTTACTATGTATGTTTGTGTGTTACTTGTTTGCGAAAGTGTACAAATGTTTGGGTGGGTGTTTGGGGAGGGGCGTTTTCTGGGTGGGAATTGTTAAAGTGGAAGTGTGTTACGTTTCTTTGATGTTATTTCCTT
>JADBJO010004424.1:62136-67136 GCA_016801955.1 Conus betulinus | reverse complement strand
TCCCTGCATTTCAGCCTCAGCAGGCGGGGGACGTCATGGGCCGACCGGAAATGGAACCGCTGCAGGGTGGACTTTGCCAGTCTGTGCACCAAAGCTGTTGGAGCTACAAATCCCTCATGGATTGCCCAGTCCTCACGATTGGCATCCCCCACGGGTTGCCCTAGGTCACCATGGATTGCCCCATGGATTCGCCCAGTCTTGGATTATCCCATCCACATGGACTTGCATTGCCCCAGTCGGGGGGGATTGCCTCCAGTCCCCATGGATTGCCCCAGTCCTCAGTCCCCATGGATTGCCCCAGTCCTCATCGATTGACCCAATCCCCATGGATGGCCCAGTCCCCATGGATTGCACCAACCATGGATTGCGTCTCACTGCATCCCTTCAGTTGTGGCCTGCAGTTGTCTTCTCTGCCATTTCAGCCTCAGCAGGCGGGGGGACGTCATGGGCCGACCGGAAATGGAACCGCTGCAGGGTGGACTTTGCCAGTCTGTGCACCAAAGCTGTTGGAGCTACAAATCCCTCCCCCTCTCTCTGTCTCTCTGTCTCTGTCTATGTCTCTATCTCTGTCTCTCTCCTCTCTCTCTCTCTCTCTCTCTCTCTCTCTCTCTCTCTCTCTCTCTCTCTCCCATGTGTGTGTGTGGTGTGTGTGTGTGTGTGTGTGTGTGTGTGGTGTGTGTGTGTGTGTGCATGTGTGCGTGCGTGCGTGTGTGTGTGTGTGTGTGTGCGTGCGTGCGTGCGTGCGTGCGTGTGTGTGTGTGTGTGTGTGTGTGTGTGTGTGTGTGTGTGTGTGTGTGTGTGTGTGTGTGTGTTGAGGGGAGGTGTGCTGTAAACTGTGAATTCCGGTTTTATTCCTAGAAGTTTTAATCATTATGTCTTTGCGCGGCTGATTATTGCCAGAACCCAGAGCACCTGTCTGCTTGGTCTGATAGAGGCTGTGTTCAGTCTGATTGATTCTCTGCTCAGTCTTATAGCAAATGTTTAGTCTGATAGACCCTCCTATATTTAGTCTGACAGACCTTCTGTTCAGTCTGATATATCCTCTGCTCAGTCTGACAGACCTTCTGTTCAGTCTGATATATCATTTGTTCAGTCTGATGTATCCTCTGTTTGGTTAATAATAGATCCTCTGTTCAGCCTGACAGATCTTCCGTTCAGTCTGATAGATCTTATGTTTAGTCTGACAGACCTCCTGTTCAGTCAGATTGATCCTCTGTTTAATCTGACAGATCCTTTCTCATGGCACGTTTTGATCAGCAAGGCAGTTCATCTGATAATCAATCAGTATGTGTACTGATCAATTATTTGTTTAATTGCCAGTTGATATAGCATCCATCAGTCCAGAATGTTCAGTTTTTCTTGGGGAAAAAAAAGTGAGGCGATGATGGGCAATTGGTACGTTCCTCACCACGGGTTTTCACAGCAACACCATTTGATCGTCATTCTCCTCCTTCTTACATGTTATACCCTACCCTAGAAATGATTTCTTCCAGCTTATCTGATCTTCTAAATCTGGAACACACAAAACATCGATCCGAGGCATGAGATGAGAGAGAGAGAGAGAGAGAGAGAGAGAGAGAGAGAGAGGAGAGAGAGAGAGAGAGAGAGAGAGAGAGAGAGAGAGAGAGAGAGACGTTTCCTGCTATCCAATACGACAGGAAGTTGTCTTCCATTATCAAAAGACAGCTTTGGAATGTAGTTATTCATCCTGATCTCCGCTGTTAAGGACAGTAGTGATTCATCAGGATCTCCACTGTTAAGGACAGCAATGATTGACCATGATCTCCACTGTTAAGGAGAGTAATGATTGACCATGATCTCCATTGTTAAGGACAGTAATGATTGATCATGATCTCCGCTGTTAAGGAAAGTAATGATTGATCATGATCTCCGCTGTTAAGGACAGTAATGATTGATCATGATCTCCGCTGTTAAGGAGAGTAATGACTGATCATGATCTCCGCTGTTAAGGAAAGTAATGATTGATCATGATCTCCACTGTTAAGGAAATAATAATTGATTGATCATGATCTCCGCTGTTTAGGAAAGTAATGATTGATCATAATCTCCGCTGCTAAGGAAAGTAATGATTGATCATGATCTCCACTGTTAAGGAAAATAATGATTGACCATGATCTCCGCTGTTAAGGAAAGTAATGATTGATCATGATCTCCGCTGTTAAGGACACGCAATGATTCATCATGCTCTCGGCTGTAAAGAAGATGCTAGTGTGACTGAGCTAACCTTTTGTCTTTCATCCCTCAACTATTCCCATCATGCCTCTCAGCGCCATTTTCCTCATGTTCCTTTCCTTGTTTCCGGCGACCGTGACATGCGCTGCACTTCCGGAAATCTGCGTGTTGGGGCCTTGTGAAGGGGGACAACGAGAGCAGTTGGCGGAGGGTTGGTTCAGATTGACTCCAAGTGTGTGTGTGTGTGTGTGTGTGTGTGTGTGTGTGTGTGTGGTGTGTGTGTGTGTGTTTGCCCTTATGCATTTTCAACCCTATGCTTTTTTTTTCATTACGAAAGAAGAGGAGGACGAAATAAACTATGCGTTTCTCAAGCGAAACTCTCTATTCAGAAAAGAAAGAACCCCAGAACGCCACAAACTAACTAATACATGACCCATCACCACCATCACCATTCACCACTGCGGCTGCTTCTCTCTCTCCTCTCTCTCTCTCTCTCTCTCTCTCTCTCTCTCTCTCTCTCTCTCTCTCTCTCTCTCTCTCTCTCTCACACACACACACACACACACACACACACACACACACACACACACACACACACGCACGCACGCATGCACGCACGCACACACACGCACGCATGCACGCACGCACGCACACACACACACACACACACACACACACACACACACACACAGTATCTGTTCTCTGTGACTCGGTGATGATGGCATTTGGGTTACAGAACTTCCTTAGCGGGCCTCCGTACGGACTGTCAGGAGATGAGGGTCTTACAGGATCGGATGAAATTGGGGTCAGAGGCACAGGGGAAGGGATGGGGAGAGAGAGAGAGAGAGAGAGAGAGAGAGAGAGAGAGAGAGAGAGAGAGGGCGGGGTGAAAGCAGGTGATAGGGAGGGTAGGGAGGGAGGGGAGGGGAGGGTGGGCAGAGGCAGGAGGAAGAGAAGTAGGAGGGTAGGACTGTGTAGGGTGAAGTTTATGCGGGCAGGGTCCAGAGCAAGCCGTTTTTAGAATAAACAGACAAAGGGACACAGACAGGTGTTAGTCCTTTAGTGTGAACAGACACGGGGACACAGACAGGTGTTAGTCCTTTAGTGTCAAAAGACACGGGGACACAGACAGCTGTTAGTCCTTTAGTGCCAACAGACACGGGGACACAGACAGGTGTCAGACCGTTTGGGGTCAACAAACACGGGGACACACACAGGTGTTTGATCCTTCAGTGTCAACAAGCACGGGGACACAGACATGTGTTAGTCCTTTAGTGTCAACAGACACGGGACACATGTTTTAGTGTTTCAGCGTCAACAGACACGGGGACACAGACAGGGTGTTAGTCCTTTAGTGTCAACAGACACGGGGGCACAGACAGGTGTTAATCATTTAGTGTCAACAGACACGGGGGCACAGGCAGGTGTTAATCATTTAGTGTCAACAGACACAGGGACACATACAGGTGTTAGTCCTTTGGTATCAACAGACACGGGGGACACATACAGGTGTTAGTCCTTTGGTATCAACAGACACGGGAACACATACAGTGTTAGTCCTGTGGTATCAACAGACACGGGGACACATACAGGTGTTAGTCCTTTAGTTCAACAGACACAGGGACACATACAGGTGTTAGTACTTTGGTATCAACAAACACGGGGACACATACAGGTGTTAGTCCTTTGGTATCAACAGACACGGGGACACATACAGGTGTTACTCCTTTGGTATCAACAGACACGGGGATACAGACAGGTGTTAGTCCTTTGGTGTCAACAGACACGGAAAACAGACAGGTGTTAGTCCTTTGGTGTCAACAGACACGGAAACAGACAGGTGTTAGTCCTTTGATGTCAACAGACATGGAAACAGACAGGTGTTAGTCTTTAGTGTCAGCAGACACGGGGATACAGACAGGTGTTAGTCCTTAGGGTCAACAGACACATGGATACAGACAGGTGTTAGTCCTTTAGCGTCAACAGACACGGGGACACAGACAGGTGTTAGTCCTTTAGCGTCAACAGACACGGGGATACAGACAGGTGTATGTCCTTTAGCGTCAACAGACACGGGGATACAGACAGGTGTTAGTCCTTTAGCGTCAACAGATACGGGGACACAGACAGGTGTTAGTCCTTTAGTGTCAACAGACACGGGACACAGACAGGTGTTAGTCTTTTAGTGTGCACAGACACGGGGACACAGACAGGTGTTAGTCCTTTAGTGTCAACAGACACGGGGACACAGACAGGTGTTAGTCCTTTAGTGTGCACAGACACGGGGACGCAGACAGGTGTCAGTCCTTTAGTGGCAACAGACACAGGGACACAGACAGGTCTCAGACCGTTTTGGGTCAGCAAACACAGGACACAGATAGGTGTTAGTCCTTAGCGTCGACAGACACAGGGATACTGACAGGTGTTAGTCCTTTAGTGTCAACAGGTATGGGGACACAGAAAGGTGTGAGCCCTTAGTGTAAACAGACACAGGGACACAGACATGTTTGAGTCCTTAGTGTCAACAGACACAGGGACACAGACAGGTGTTAGTCCTTTAGTGTGAACAGACATGGGGACACAGACAGGTGTTAGTCCTTAAGTGTCAAAAGACACGGGAACACAGACAGGTGTTAGTCCTTTAGTGTGAAGAAGGGAAACGGGGACACAGACAGGTGCGTGAGGCCGTTAAGTTCTTAAATTGGGTTTCTCGCAGATGACACACACACACACACACACACACACACACACACACACACACACACACACACACACACTCCCTCGCCCCCACTCTCTCATCCACCCCC
>JADBJO010004424.1:47136-57136 GCA_016801955.1 Conus betulinus | reverse complement strand
TGCCTGTTACTTTTTTTTTTTTTTTCTCCTTCTTTCTGAAATCGACTGTTCTTGTTCTTGTTTTTGTGCTTGTTCATCATCATCATCATCATCATCATCATCATCATCATCATTACCATCATCATCATCATCATCATCATCATCATCATCATCATCATCATCATCATCTCATCATTATCATCATCATCATCATCATCATCATCTCATCATCATCATCATCATCATCATCATCATCATCATCGTCATCTTCTTCTTCTTCTTCTCGTCGTCGTCGTCGTCGTCGACGTCGTCGTTGTCATCGTCGTGGTTGTCGTTGTCTTCTTCTTCTCCTTCTTCTTGTGTTGATGTTCGCACTTGTTTCTCTACAGAGAGGGACGAAGTTTGTTGAGGCAGGGAGGAGAGGGTGGGGAAGAGGAGGGGGTCGGGAAGAGAGAAAAGGTACCTCCGCATTACCCTTAGTGTTGCGATCATTCTACCTATCTTCCACTTCTGTTCTTTTCAAAGGGTAGAAGGTGTGAAAAGGAAATCGTTCCCACCAAGTGCTATGTATACTGTGTTCTCCCAAGGAGGGGGTGGCGGGGGGGGGGGGGGGGGGGGGGGGGTCCTCAGGATGTGAAAGCCACCGCTGCTTTGTTGCAGAAAGAGGTTTTGTCGTCGTCGTTGTTGTTGTTATTGCTGCTGCTGTTGTAGTTTTGACAATTCCATATTTCCCCAATCCAAACATGCCAACTCCTTCTCCTCCCCTCCGCCAAATGAAGTCATTTTTATTCCTTTTCAACAACGAACAATGATACAAGTACCAATCAAAGACATAATCCACAATGCTGTACCATAGAATGTGTTAAACACAAAATATATACTAAGGATATCAGTCCCAGAGGAAACACCAAGTCAACAACAACTTGTGTTCACTTCCCTATGTGTGTTAAAGTATATATATATATATATATATATATATATATATATATATATATATATATATATATATATATATATATGTGTGTGTGTGTGTGTGTGTGTGTGTGTGTGTGTGTGTGTGTGTGTGTGTGTGTGTGTGTGTGTGTGTGTATACCAAACAGAATTGAGTAAATACATTTGGAAGCTTAAAGATAAAAAAAAATAGACTACAATATATCCTTGAAAATTATAAAAAGAGCAGTACCATATAATAATATTTCAAAAAGATGCAACTTATGTTTAACAGAAAAATGCATAATACTATGCAAACCACAATTAGCAACCCTGAACACTAGGATAGAAATGGTTAACAGTTGCAGGCGCAAGTGGACATTCTTAGCAGTGAGCAGAATTTTAAAAAAAAAAAAAAACATGAAAAACGCAGGCAGCACGTGATGACAAACAGCAAGCAGCTATAAAACACCGGCAGCACTGACCTCCCACATCCTAATGATTGCACGAGCATGCAAGAAACAACGTTGTAGATTTTAAGCTTACTTGTAAACCTACTTCTTAACAGATGCCGCTCCCAATACGGTTGAGCACTGTTTTTAAACTGTCGTTAGTTTTTACAACCATCATATATATATATATATATATATATATATATATATATATATATATATATATATATATATATATATATATATAGGGGGGAGGGGGGAGGGGGGTGAAAGGCGTTGTGCTTTGTCGTTGCTTTTAGAATGCTAAGGATATGATATTCTGAGTGATAGAACTCTCAGAGCAGTTGCAACAAACGGTTTCCGCAATTACCCGTTCTCTCCTTTCTTGTTTTCATTGATTGAGCCTCTCATTCTTTCGTGTGCTGAGTATTCATTTGCCACCAATGCTGTCCTTGCAAAGGTTAGATTAGGAAGGGGAAAAAGTCCTTATCCATAAAGGAGTGAAACGGACATGTGTGCTGCGCGTTGCCTGCGTCAAGAGAGAAAGGTCATCCTGGAATCTTGTTCCGGCAGTGACACGAAGAGCTTATTATGGTGCCGACTGAATGCCAGCCCTCACTTCAAACACCTCCACCGGCTCCATTTTTAGCGGATTGTCCACCCAACTGACAGGATTGATTAGCTTTCTGAATCCAAAGTGCTACCAGGGAATGGAAAGAAGGGGAAGGACGGAGTGGGAGAGTCAGTACTGATGGCTATCGCTACGTTAGTGTCAGTTTGTATGATGCATTCAGGACTAACGTTCTGAGAGTCAGTACTGATGGCTATCGCTACGTTAGTGTCAGTTTGTATGATGCATTCAGGATTAACGTTCTTAGAGTCAGTACTGATGGCTATCGCTACGTTAGTGTCAGTTTGTATGATGCATTCAAAACTAATGTTCTGAGAGTCAGTAATGATGGCTATCGCTACGTTAGTGTCAGTTTGTATGATCCGTTCAAGACTAACGTTCTGGTTGTTATTGTTCCAACGTAAAATGGTGGATTATCTTGAAAAAGGAAGTATTCCGTTGTTTCTTTCCCCATCTCCTGTATGACGTCACCGACGTTATTTCCACATCACCCATTCCGGCTCTGGGTCCACAGCCACATCCTGACAGGTCTCCTTGCAACCCCAGCACCGGCAATCCACAGGTAGCAATGTCAATGTCAAGTCGCCATGAGGCAGCCCATCAAGGGAGATACTGCCTGCTGCCGAGTCACGTGGTTGGTGTTGCGTGGTGCCTGTTGTAGTCCATCACACATAGGACGACACTTATGAATCCCCCTCACTGATGACAATGGCCGCTTTGTCGTGGAGCCAGTATGAGCAAGCGTCTCCTACCAGAGGGCGCCATCACGCCGTCAAACAACAGTCCGAAAGAATATGCCCATACCGACCACTTGACATGAAGTCATCAAGGCATACACGTGAAGAGTACATCGACGCTGGAGTGATTCTGAGAGAACAAGGGCACCTAACTTTTATGCCGGTCAATGCGTATGAGAATGATGAGGACGTATCTGGTCTGAGACTGCACTCTACCAATATTTTCGTTGTGTATCCTGACGTCAGAAAGGTCCAAAAGACACAGACACCTGCGGTGTTAGTCAGAAACTTGACCATCACGTCAGTGACGGATACAATAGGTAGATGAAACTGGACCGTGCGGTGCCAGTCTTCACAAATCCTCCCATAGCAAACTCAGACCTGGATAGGAGTCGGTCGGGGCCGAAAAATCCAATTAATATATGGCTTTGGTGGAGATTGACCTCACGGCTTATATGGCTTTGGTGGAGATTGACCTCACGACTTCGGAGCCCGGAATCCGCGATGCCAATCATTGCAACATGGCTAGTGAATATTGGTCGCTTAGGTTTGTATGATTGATGATATTACTGAACATCCAAATCATATCAATGTTGTATGTAAAAGTAGCTTAGGTTTGTATGATTGATGATACTGCTGAACATCCAGATCATACCAATGTTGTGTGTAAAAGCTAAGAGTCAGAACAGACATCTGGTCTGATCATGTACCACCACTGTTGTTGCTGGCACCTTGATAGCTAGTCCTTCGATTGGTCTTCACCGTGTGCGCCATTTACATACTCATGACACAAATGTGACTGTCATGTCACACACACACACACACACACACACACACACCCACACACACACACACCACACACACACACGCACGCACGCACGCACGCACGCACACACGCACACACACACACACACACACACACACACACACACACACACACACACACACACACACACACACACACACACACACACACACACACACACACACACACACACACACACACACACACACACACACACACACACACACACACACACACACACCACACACACACACACACACACACACACACACACACACACACACACATACACACACACACACACACACCACACACCACACACACACACACACACCCACACACATGCACCACACCCCCCCCCCCCCCCCCCCCCCCCCCTACTACACACACACAAAAGAAAAAAACGCTATATAAAATCATAGGTTCACGGAAGCAGACACAGCAAGAGAATGTTGCCACAAGGACCACCTCCAGCCGTTTGTAGCACACACCTGCTTCAACCCCATACCCCATGAACACCCCACCCTCCACCCCCTTACCATCCTTTTTAAATCACTGTGTTGCAACTTCTACAGCCTTCCTATCTGTCTGATGACTCATTCCTGGACCGCCACAGCGGCACTGGCTGGCGGAACGGGCACTACAGCGGCTCAGGACGAGGACACATGTGTCGGCAGTGCCCCACTGCTCCTCAACACATTGCCCCTCAACACTGCCCCTCAACACTGCCCCTCAACACACTGCCCCTAAACACACTGCCCTCAACACACTGCTCCTCAACACATTGCCCCTCAACACATTGCCCCTCAACACTGCCCCTCAACACACTGCTCCTCAACACATTGCCCCTAAAACACATTGCCCCTCGACACACTGCCCCCCCCCAGTACACTGCCCCTCAACACATTGCCCCTCAACACATTGCCTCTCAAAACATTGCCCCTCAACACACTGCCCCTCAACACACTGCCCCTCAATATATTGCCCCTCAACACATTGCCCCTCAACACACTGCCCCTCAACACACTGCCCCTCAACACATTGCTCCTCAACACACTGCTCCTCAACACATTGCTTCTCAACACACTGCCCCTCAACACATTGCCCCTCAACGCATTTCTCCTCAACACACTACCCTTCAACACACTGCCCTTCAACACACTGCTTCTCAACACATTGCCCCTCAACACATTGCCCCTCAACACACTGCCCCTCAACACACTGCCCCTCACCCTGGGACGGCGCACATGGAGGTGCTTGAGCTGCCTCCCAACACTATATAGCTGCCATTGTTATGGGTAACGGTTTTAAATGGAGATGAGCTCAGACATTGATGTCTTGCTGAGGTAGTCCTGTGTGTGGAGACACTGCTCAGGATCCACCGCATTTCGTTGGAAATGTGTGTGTGTGTGAGTGTGTGTCTGTGTGTGTCTGTGTGTGTCTGTGTGTGTGTGTGCGCGCGCGCGCGCGCGTGCGTGCGTGCGTGCGTGCGTGCGTGCGTGTGTGTGTGTGTGTGTGTGTGTGTGTGTGTGTGTGTGTGTGTGTGTGTGTGTGTGTGTGTGTATGTGTGTGTGTGTGTGTGGTTCGAGCCAAATTCCTACATATGCAAGTGGTTAGAACCACATAGTATGTTGTAACCGTCTATGAATGTCCTGGTCTGTGCTGCAAGAAGCGAGAAACCGAGCTTTCGAACAAGTAATCCACGTTTTCCACGGGCAAACGATTGTCCCGAGAAGCGATGGATGCACTGTGACAGATCAATTCAGTACGAAAATGAGAATATTGACTATCTCTGCTTCTCTGCTCCGCCATCTGACTATGAATTACGGGCGCAGCTGAAAGTCTCTGACCGACTGAATCATCTCCCTTTGCCTCAGCCTTGTAAGATTAGCCGTCTTTAAACTCAGGTCTCCGGCTGGCTGGACTGTACACAGCAGCACAGACCACAACACACTGTGCACAGCACAGACCACAACACACTGTACACAGCACAGACCACAACACACTGTACACAGCACAGACCATAACACACTGTACACAGCAGCATAGACCACAACACACTGTACATAGCACAGACCACAACACACTGTACACAGCACAGACCACAAACACTGTACAGCGTAAAAACCACAACACACTGTACACAGCACAGACCTCAACACTGTACAGAGTACAGACCACAAACAGACTGTACACAGCACAGACCACAACACTGTACAGAGTACAGACCACAACACTGTACAGAGCACAGACCACAACACTGTACAGAGTACAGACCACAACACTGTACAGAGCACAGACCACAACACTGTACAGAGCACAGACCACAACACTGTACAGAGCACAGACAATAACACTGTACACAGCACAGACCATAATACTGTACAGGGCACAGACCACAACATTGTACAGATCACAGACCACAACACTGCACAGAGCACAGACCACAACACTGTACACAGCACAGACCACAACACTGTACACAGCACAGACTACAACACTGTACAGAGTACAGACCACAACACACCGTACACAGCACAGACCGCAACACTGTACAGAGTACAGACCACAACACTGTACACAGCACAGACAATAACACTGTACACAGCACAGACCATAATACTGTACAGAGCACAGACCACAGACCACAACACTGTACAGAGCACAGACCACAACACTGTACACAGCACAGACCACAACACTGTACAGAGCACAGACCACAACACTTTACACCACGAGACTTCTGTCACATAGACCGTACACAGCACAGACCACAACGCTTCTAAGTCACATAGGCACACAATACAGCACAACACTTCTGTCACGTGGTCTGTCCACAGCACAGACCACAACACTTCTGTCACATAGACTGCACACATCACAGACCACAACACTTCTGTCACATAGACTGCACACATCACAGACCACAAACACTTCTCCGCCCCATCAGATGGAAATGAAAGGGTTAGTTTTAGCCATGCTCCTGCCAACACGAAGGACACAGAAGGGGAGGGGATGGAGAGGGTGGACGAATAAGGAGAGAGTTACTGGATGGTGTGAGAGATGTCTGGGAGTTGGCAAAGAACGAATTCATGTTGGTGACTCCTTTGTGAGCAAATCATGTTGACGTTACCTCACCTGTGTGGAAAATTCATATTGGCATTACCTGTGTGGACAATTTATGTTGACGTCACCTGTGTGGACAATTCACGATGACGTTCTCTGTGTGCACAATACATATTGACGTCACTTGTGTGGACAATTCATGTTGACGTCATTTGTGTGGACAGTCTATGTTGACTCACCAGTGTGGACAATTCATGTTGACGTCACCTGTGAGGACATTCATGTTGACGTCAAATATATAGACAATTCCTGTCGACGTCACTTGTGTGAACAATTCATGTTGACGTCACCTGTGTAGGCAATTCATGTTGAGGTCACCTGTGTAGACATTTCAAGCTAACGTCATATGTGTTGACAATTAATGATGATTTCACCTTTGTGGAAAATTCATGCTGACGTCACTGTGTGGACATTTCATGCTGACGTCACCTGTGTAGACAATATATGCAGACGTCACATGTGTCGACAATTCACGCTGACGTCACCTGTGTGGGCCATTCATGTCGACGTCACCTTTCGGGACAAAACATTGTGACGTCACCAGCATGGACAATTGATGGTGACGTCACCTGTGTAGACAGTTCATGCTGACGTCGTCTCTGCGGACAGTGCAGGGTACTGCCAGCCATTCCTCACTCTGCTCACGGTTCTCCCAGCTACACCTTCTACATCTTCAAAACAGCAGCAACACCTGCCAGTCCTCATGTTCCTTGATGTTACTGTTGCTGCCATAAGCAACTTGCGAACTATTTAATCAGCATTTCAAAAGAGATGAAGGTAAAGTAGTACCATAGCAATGCTGATATCTATGGTTATCCTAAACAATTATGACCCCTCCCCCCCCCCCCCCCCCCCCCCCCAAAAAAAAAAAGCAAAATGTCCAAAACTGAGACTCCGCCAAATCGTTTGACTAACAGCTTGGGCGGTGACCAGACACACGTTCCCTGACCCCCTGATGGGGTTCTGTTCTCTGTCTCTGTCTCTGTCTCTCTCTCTCTCTCTCTCTCTCTCTCTCTCTCTCTCTCTCTCTCTCTCTCTCTCTTTCTCTCTCTCTCATAGAATCGGCCTCTCTCCTCGGGTTTCACACGTACAGCACAGCCGCGATATAAACGAGTTCACTCTGCATGTGAATGAGCCCGGAGGAGAAGTGGTGCAGGGGACTGTAGAGTCCAGCCCGCCAGAGGTCCGAGCGAAAGTCTGGCCCGTCCCACAGGGCAGAATGGCAAGGGAAGATGACTCACCCGGTGCTGAGGTTCACAGGTCATCCTGCTAGCTAGCGAGACCATGCCGAGCTCAAAATGTCGGCATGAAGAAATGCCGGCGTCCTTGTCAAGTCACTTTGAAGAGCAAGGCTAAGAGATGGCTGTCCATTGGAGACGAGCCGGTGCCTACAGTGGTGACGAGGTCCCACTGAAAAACTGGCAGGGATTGTCTTCCTTTGCCCAGTCATACAGTGGTGATTACTGCACTGTCATCCTTTGAACCAGTCATACAGTGGTGACGACTGTCATCCTTTGACCCAGTCATACAGTGGTGACTACCATGCACTGTCATCCTTTGACCCAGTCATACAGTGGTGACGACTGCCATCCTTTGACCCAGTCATACAGTGGTGATTACTGCACTGTCATCCTTTTGACCCAGTCATACAGTGGTGACGACTGTCATCCTTTGACCCAGTCATACAGTGGTGATTACTGCACTGTCATCCTTTGACCCAGTCATACAGTGGTGACGACTGTCATCCTTTGACCCAGTCATACAGTGGTGATTACTGCACTGTCATCCTTTGACCCAGTCATACAGTGATGACGACTGCCATCCTTTGACCCAGTCATACAGTGGTGATTACTGCACTGCCATCCTTTGACCCAGTCATACAGTGGTGACGACTGCCATCCTTTGACCCAGTCATACAGTGGTGATTACTGTCTTCCTTTGACCCAGTCATACAGTGGTGACGACTGTCATCCTTTGACCCAGTCATACAGTGGTGACGACTGTCATCCTTTGACCCAGTCATACAGTGGTGACTACCATGCACTGTCATCCTTTGACCCAGTCATACGGTGGTGACTACCATGTACTGTCATCCTTTGAACCAGTCATACAGTGGTGACTACTGTCATCCTTTGACCCAGTCATACAGTGGTGACTACAATGTACTGTCATCCTTTGACCCAGTCATACGGTGGTGACTACCATGTACTGTCATCCTTTGAACCAGTCATACAGTGGTGACCACTGTCATCCTTTGACCCAGTCATACAGTGGTGACTACCAGGTCCCACCGAAAAGCTGGCAGGAATTGTCATCCTTTGACCTTTGACCCAGTGATGAGCGCAGATCGATACCCAGCACCTACCTGCTCTACTGCTCCCCCCCCCCCCCCCCTCCCCCCCTACCTGCTATCCTTCCTCCTCTCATTCCCCATACCTCCCATCCCTCCTGCTCCTATTCCCCCTACCTCCCATCCCTCCTCCTCCTCCCATTCCCTCCGATCCCCCCCCCCCCCCCCCCCCCCCCCCCACTCCCTCTTCCTTCCACACACGCACACCTACTCACACAGACTAACATGACGTCAAATCGTTGAGATTGTATCTCATGCCCTTTGTCTGAGCTTAGTTGCCAGGGATGGGGATGGTAAGGATCATTAGGATCAGCACAAAAAAGAGAGGGGAGGGGGACTTGCGCTCGATAAGGTCAGCCAACTATTGCAGGGTTGGTGAGTGTATAGACGTCATGGGAGTAGAA
The DNA here is from genome assembly GCA_016801955.1 of Conus betulinus. NCBI lineage: Eukaryota > Metazoa > Mollusca > Gastropoda > Neogastropoda > Conidae > Conus > Conus betulinus. The sequence continues at coordinate 47,722 of JADBJO010004424.1, read as the reverse complement.
AGAAAAAAAATATGTATGGATAGATCGATGGATAGATACGTTGTTTGATTGTTTGATTAATTGATTGATATAATGATAGTAGTAGTAGTAGTAGTAGTAGTAGTAGTAGTAGTAGTAGTAGTAGTAGTAGTAGTAGTAGTAGTAGTAGTAGTAGTAGTAATGATGATGATGATGATGATGATGATGATGATGATGATGACGATAATAATAATATGATAATAATAATAATAATAATAATTATTATTATTATTATTATTATTATTATTATTATTATTATTATTATTATTATTATTATAATATATAATATGATAATGATAATAATAATGATAATGATAATATGACAACATAGCCTTTCTAAAGCGCCATGCCAAAGGTTCTAGGCGCTTTGTAATATGTAAATGTTTAGAGAGAAAGATGTATGTATGTTTAACTCTCTCTCTCTCTCTCTCTCTCTCTCTCTCTCTCTCTCTCTCTCTCTCTATATATATATATATATATATATATATATATATATATATATATATATAGATATATATATATATAGAGATATAGAGAGAGAGAAGAGAGAGACAGAGACACAGAGAGA
>JADBJO010004424.1:32136-37136 GCA_016801955.1 Conus betulinus | reverse complement strand
CTTGATGATGAGGTTTTTACGACAAGAAATGACATACGGACAGACAGACAGACAGACAGAGACAGATGATAGGTAACAAATGAGGAAATGTTTGGGAAAAAAAACAAACAGGTGGGCAGACGGATAACTAGTTACTAGGTAAAGAATAAGCGGCGTGTCGACGGTGTTCAGTCTTGTGAAGCATTCTTTTACAAGCAGCTTAGAGAGCGTGTAGCCACTGGCACATACAGAAACGTGATTCCGCTTCTGCTTAGGGTGTAACGCCCTCCTTCGTGTCGGTGAACAACTCAGAACCCTGCAGCCCCGCCCAATGCCACCTCGCTCTATTTCACCCAACCAAAATCGGGAGGAAGCTTGATAGAGTGGGCGCGGATAGGAGAAGGACGTGAATGACTGAACGCTCTTTGAACAGATTTATGATGGTCCGTTAACGAACGCCAGCAAGGCAAGACTCCTGGGTGTACGTAAACGAGTTAATTACCACTCACACAGATAACATGCTTTTGGAGAAAATGATGGATGGTGGGGTTTGGATGTTGTAATGATACATCACCGACGTAGAAATGTGGCGATGGTGGTGATAGGGAGAGCAGCTCTCCAGCCACAGATCAGATGGTGGAGGAGGACATGTCGTCCATAGTTAACATGTGGCACCGCCACTGGACAACGTGAAGGACTGGACTGATGACAGCTCCTCTACCGTGTTGCCCCATGACTGAGAACACTACCATCTGGCACCACCACTGGCCAACGTGAAGGACTGGACTGATGACAGCTCCTCTACCGTGTTGCCCATGACTGAGAACACTACCATCTGGCACCACCACTAGACAACGTGAGAGGCTGGACTGATGACAGCTCCTCTACCGTGTTGCCCATGACTGCGAACACTACCATCTGGCACCACCACTGGACAACGTGGACGGCTGGACTGATGACAGCTCCTCTACCGTGTGTTGCCCATGACTGAGAATATTACCATCTGGCACCACCACTGGACAACGTGAAAGGCTGAACTGATGACAGTTCCTCTGCCGTGTTGCCCATGACTGAGAATATTACCATCTGGCACCACCACTGGACAACGTGGACGGCTGGACAAATGACAGCTCCCTCTACCGTGTTGCCCATGACTGAGAACATAAGACACAGATGCCCCTTACTGCCTGACAAAGCTGTTGTATGATGATGACGCCGTCCATGGATGATGACCATGATGACAATGATGAGGAGGATAACCCCAAGAGTCTAACTGTACTGATGGCAAACATGTAACACTATCTGTCATGTTTTCCCACCATCTTAGACAACCCTTCCGCCCTTTTCTTTCTCCCTCCACCCACACACATCTCCTGCTGGGTCACATGTCGCCGTCTTACGTCACCAGTCGTCAGCACAGAGCTGACGTCTGGCCTCTCAGTCTCCATGGCGTATGACAATCTTCATGAAATGTAGCAGTCATCATGAAGTGTAGCAGTCTTCATGAAGTGTAGCAGTCTCTATGAAATGTAGCAGTGTTCATGACGTGTAACAATCTTCATGAAGTGTAGCGTCTTCATGGAGTGTAGCAGTCTTCATGAACTGTAGCAGTCTTCATAAAGTGTAGCAGTCTTCATAAAGTGTAGCAGTCTTCATAAAGTGTTGCAGTCTTCATGAAGTGTAGCAATCTACAGAAAGTGTTGCAGACTTCTTGAACTGTAGCAGCAGTCTTCATGAACTGTAGCAGTCTTCATAAAGTGTAGCAGTCTCTATGAACTGTAGCTGTCTTCATGAACTGTAGCAGTCTTGTAGCAGTCTTCATGAAGTGTGGCAGTCTTGATGAACCGCAGCAGTCTTCCTTAAGTGTAGCAGTCTCTAAGAAGTGTAGCAGTGTTCATAAAGTGTTGCGGTCTGCATAAAGTGTTGCAGTCTGCATAAAGTGTTGCAGTCTTCATGAACTATAGCAGTCGCTGATTCCGATCCTGAAGAACCCAGCGGAATGTGCTGGTCAAAGGTCAGAGGGCAAAGTCACAGCGTGCGTGGCGTGGTGAAAAAAACCCATTCCAAAGTGGGTTAGTGCCAGGAAGAGAAGTGAAGTACGTTTGTAACGAAGCGAATCAGACTACAGTGGTTCAAAGATCCTCTGGTTGTTTCAGAGCTTTTTTCTGCCCGCTCCAAACTTCCTGTGAACGGTCATAGCGGCATCACTGACTCGTACCAGTCGTTGTGCATTTCAATCACCCAATACACGACATCAACCATGTCAAAGTCGCGCCCCCCCCCCCCCCCCCCCTTCCCCCTTTAGCGGTCTTTGGGTGACCACTTTGAAGGCGGCAGGCAGGAATCACACTGCATTGCCACAGTGCTGGTCCTTTGACCACTTGGCATTAGCATCCGGAATTACCTGCCCACACATTCTTGTCTCTCTCTCTCTCTCTCTCTCTCTCTCTCTCTCTCTCTCTCTCTCTCTCCCTCTCTCTCCTCTCTTCTCTCTCTCTCTCTCCCCTCTCCCTCTCTCTATCCTCTCTCTCAATATCTCTCTCTCTCTCTCTCTCTCTCTCTCTCCTCTCCTCTCTCTCTCTCTCTCTCTCTCTCCTCTCTCTCTCTCTCTCTCTCCTCTCTCTCTCTCTCTCTCTCTCTCTCTCTCTCTCTCTCTCTCTCTCTCTCTCTCTCTCTCTCTCGTCTCTGCGTGCGTGCGTGTGCGTGCGTGCGTGCGTGCGTGCGTGCGCGCGTGTGTGCGCGTGTGTGTGTGTGTGTGTGTGTGTGTGTGTGTGTGTGTGTGTGTGTGTGTGTGTGTGTGGAAAGGATGTGGATGTGGAAAGGCCGTGGATGTGGAAAGGCCGTGGATGTGGAAAGGACGTGGATGTGGAAAGGATGTGGATGTGGAAAGGATGTGGATGTGGAAAAACGTGGATGTGGAAAGGCCATGTTCTAAGCGTTGGGTGACTGACGAAGAGTTCCACAGGATGACAGAGAGAGTTGTGTTCTCCAGGCTCCCCTTAGCAGCCACACAGCTTGGTCGACAGGGGAATATCCAGGAGCAACAAGACTCATCTGTGTATATTTATTGGAGGGGCGGGGGGGGGGGGGGGGGGGGAGTAGACAATGTCTGTGAGGGTCGTCTTCGGAAAAGAAGAGAAGAGAAGGCGCCGGTCTTGAATTTCGGAAAACGTGACCGACAGTGGATTGTGTCCGGTGGGAAGCCGCTGAAGGACTATTCGGCTCTGTGGTGGCCAGAGGACAGAGGCCTGAGGACACACTGACCACTGGAGTGATCCTTGCATCACGCCACAACTGGACAGAGGAAGGTCTGGTGACACGGTGACCACTGGAATGATCCATGCATCACGCCACAAACTGGACAGAGGACAGTTTGGTGACACAGTGACCACTGGAATGATCCTTGCATCACCTCACAACTGGACAGAGGAAAAGCCTGGTGACACGGTGACCACTGGAATGATCCTGCATCACGCCACAGCCGTACTGTGGACAGTGGTCTGGGACACAGTGACCACTGGAGTGATCCTTGCATCACGGCGCAAACTGGACAGAGGACAGTCTGGGGACGCAGTGACCACTGGAATGATTCCTGCAATAGGCCAGAGCTGGACAGATGACAGTGGTCTGGGGACACAATGACCACTGGAATTATTCCTGCATCGCGCCACAGCTGGACAGAGGACAGTCTTGGGACAAAGTGGCCACTGGTCGTCTGAAGATTCCGGCGTCACGTTACAGCTGGACAGAGGACAGTCTGGAAGTCTGATGATCCCTGCATCATGCCACACCTGGTGCTGTGGTTGGGGTGCTCTCTCCTCCAGTGTCCTCCTTTACCAGGTGATCGGCATGCTCCTGTCCAGGAATTCTGCAACGCTCCAGGAACCACTCCAGCACCATCCTTCTGGTGGGGGCATGTCACAGCTGACATCATCCTTCTGCTGGGGGCATGGCAAACCTGATGTCACCTTCTGATGAGGTCATGGCAAAGCTGACGTCTGATGAAGGTCATGGCAAAGCTGACGTCACCATGGTAGCAGACATGAAGGACCACAGGATTTGAGATTTAAGTATCGAGGGTTGACTGCCAGAACCCAGCATCTCTCTCTTATATATATATATATATATATATATATATATATATATATATATATATATATATATATATATATATATATATATATGTGTGTGTGTGTGTGTGTGTGTGTGTGTGTGTGTGTGTGTGTGTGTGTGTGTGTGTGTGTGTGTGTGTGTGTGTAAGAGATACTGGGTTCTGACAATCAACCCTCGATATGAGAATGAGAGATGATAAAGATAATGCCCAGAAGTTTTATTCTGGTATACGAGTACTTCATTACAGGGCTGCTCTTTACGCACTCTTTCATCACATATGTCGTCGCCTACTCGGCCCGATGGATGCAGACACCAGACGTTCCGGTGAGGAGAGTTGACCCACACTCTCAGACACGCCTCCAATAACAGGATGAAACTGGACTGCGTGGTTTCAGTCTTCCCCTCTGGGTCTATGGCACCTCTGTGTAGGAGTTGGCCGCGGCACCCAAATCCCTCAAAGACATGTCTGACAGGCCTGGGACCCACGACCTCTAAGCCCGCACTCCACGGGCATGACTGTGTTCATGATTGCCCAGTGACTGCAGGTGGCAGCGTGCCGTGAAGGACGTTGGACTGTCCACGATCCACCCAGCCTTCTGTCCTCAGACATCGGCAGCAAGAGAAAGGGGGTCTAATTTGTTTTTTTTTCCTGTGCTCCATTTACAACTTTTTCTTTCTGCCTCTAAGACGTCCACACTCCACCGTACCCCGTAGATTGGATATCTTGGAGAGAGATCCATCCTCTCCTGTATCCTGTAGACTGGATGTTTTGGACAGAGATCGACCCTCTACTGTATCCTGTAGTTGGATATCTTGTAGAGAGAGATCCACCCTACACTGTATCCTGTAGTTGGATATTTTGTAGACAGAGATCCACCCTACACTGTATCCTGTAGTTGGATATTTTG
>JADBJO010004424.1:0-2500 GCA_016801955.1 Conus betulinus | reverse complement strand
TCACGCATGAAAGAAAAATGAAAACAACAAAAAAACCCCAAAACAAAACAAAACAAAACAAAACAAAACCCGGAGGTCAAATACACACAGGCGAAGTATAAACAATTTAGCGTCTAATTCAGGCTTCTTTCCCCCGTAAAAATCCACTTCATCATATACGAACAAGATAAAAGTGTTCTTACGGAAATCTTTTCGAAATCCTGGTCAGCCGTTGTCTTGCGTTCTCATGCACCCAAAACACCAAAATAAAAATAGTAACACCATCTGGTTGGTTATATCATGTAAAACAGCAATCGTCTCTTGCAAGGCCTGTAAGGAAGGAGACATTTGAGCTGACCTAACACGTGTTGCACGTGTTGCACGAGCTGTTGGTGGTGGTGGTGGTGGTGTGACGCATAGTTTGCAGTTACACCCGGGCGACAGACGCGAGGGTGTGGTGAGGAGGGATTGCCGTGCGGACCCTTTTCTTAGACGGAGACTTCAACAGATGTCGCAGCTGGTCGGGCTGACTGCGGGTGTCAACAATGGGGGCTTTTGTTCATGGCACGTGTTGCGTTACGAGACCCTCTTCTGGAAGAGCTCGTGGTGGGGACAGTTTGAAAGGTTGAAAGGACGCGGGGGGTGGAAGGGGGGAGGGGTGAGGTTGGAGGGAAGGAGCTCGGACCGGAATTCTGATTAAAGTGGTCTCTTCTTGGAGAGTGCACGTGAATAAAAATGTAATACGTGGCAAGGGTGTATATTGTTTAATCTCAATCTCTCTCTCTCTCTCTCTCTCTCTCTCTCTCTGTCTGCATGTCAGTCTGTCTGTCTCTCTCTCTCTGTCTCTTGCTCTCTCTCTCTCTCTCTCTCTCTCTCTCTCTCTCTCTCTCTCTGTGTATGAGAGAGTATGTGTGCGCGTGTGCATGCATGCATGCATATATGTGTGTGTGTGAAAGAGAGAAACAGAGACAGTGCCAAGCACTGTCGATGCACTTCACTGTTCGAACATCATATAAATGGAGTATGCGCCTCCCCCAGTCTCCCCCCTGCTCCCCGTCTCCTCCTTCCTTCCTCCAACCTTGCACCTCCACCCCCCCTCCACTCTTCCCTCCCCTCACTCCACTACTCCACATGGGTTTATTAAGTCACATCATTGCCTGTGAATAAACCACAGCCTGTCGTTCTTGAAGCAGCTTGGGGGTGGGGGGGGGAGGGGAGGAGGGGAGGAGACGAGGGTAGGGAAGGGCGCGAGGGCGGGGGGAGGGGGCACGCGCGCGCACATACAAACACACACACACATATGCACGCGTGCGCGCGCACATACACACACGCTCACTCACTCACTCACTCACTCACTCACCCACCTACTCACTCACGCATGCCCGCACACACACACACACACACACACACACACACACACAAACACAAACACACACACACACACACACACACTCATTCACCCACTCACTCACGCACACACGCACGCACATGCACACACACACACACACACACACACACACCACATGTAGATGAGACCCTTCGACCTAGCCAGATGCACTTAATACTTTATATGTGGAGTTCAGCAGTGGTACAAACTGAGACAAGGAATAGAAAAGCGATCAATTCTCCCACGCGGGATCCGTTTCCATGGCACGCTGATCCTTCCCCCCTTCCCACACCCCTCACATCCTTCTCCTCAGTCCACCCCCCCGTCGTCCGGTCTCCCCCACCCCCACCCCTATCCATCTTCACTCGCCTTTCGTCTCTGACGCTTCATTTCCGCCAATAAACTCCACCGTCTCGCTTCCCTCCCTTTCTTGGGAGTCCTTGTTGGCTCAGAGGTAGAGCTCCGACTTCGCGGTCATTTGGAGGCTGCGAGTTCGAACCTCGCTGGCGCCCAGCAGAAAAGAAAACAACAACAGTTCAAACAAACAAACAAACTTGCCACTTGAAGTGTTCATCTTAGAGATGGTTGTCGTTCTTTAAGAAAAAAAGTTCCGCACGAAATTTGAAGACAACATTGATATAGTTCCATTCTACCCCCGAGTCGGGATTTCCTGTTCATTTTCCTCCCGTTTGAACAGCGCAGACATTTGACCTTGGAAGTCGTGTGTGATCCGTCCACATTTCCTGACGATCTTCACCTTGTTTTAAGATTCTGTTCTGAGATTGAACTTCAGCGATGTGACAACCTTGGAAAGTGTAGATAGTTGAATACCCCCCCCCCCCCCCCCCCCCCCCCCCCCCCCCGCGTAGCATTAGATATATCCCTCCATCTCCCTTCCCTCTCCTTCAAGTACTCGCACATTCTCTCTCGTTCTCATCCCTCTCTCTCTCAGTTCTCTCATCTCTCCAAGCTCTCGCTCTCTCTCGTGTTTACGCTTAACTGCTATTTCACCATTAGGTGAGCGAGGACGTTAAAACTTGAATATGCTTGACTCACCTTTGTCATACCACTCAACGCGACATAGAATTCATACACACTGGGGGGGGGGCGCGCGCGCGCACGCACACGTACACA
>JADBJO010004423.1:170000-198944 GCA_016801955.1 Conus betulinus | reverse complement strand
CACCAGTATCGTCAAGTCCATGGGGGCTATTTTTGGTGGATGTGGTGGCACCCTCTGGAGGGAGAGTTCACACATGCCAGCTCCATGACTCAGCAACTATCGTCATCAGTAGGGGCTTAGCAGCTGGTGTCCTGTGTATGTTGGATTAGAACAGGCACTACTGAAAACACCACCAGTAGCAGCAGCAGTGCAGTGTCTCCTCCGGTTGGTTGCCTCTTGATGACTTTCCATTGACTGCTCCCTGTGGGTTGCTGGTGCTAGGGCTGTAGCGGGATTGATTGGGCTGAGGCTGTGGACAGGGTGTCAGAATGAGCAGAGTGGGGGCAATGCCACTGATGGCGTGGAAAATGGGACAGTAAAAAAATCTTTTTTTTAAATCACAATAACTGCAGTAACTTTCCAAGCCACGAGTATAGCTCACAAAGAAAAGTAACACACTGTTTGTGGCTCAAGTAAATTCTAACCTCCTCTCCCACTTCAGTGAAAGACTGACAGGGTTTGCCCAATGCTCCCAACCATCTTGGTCCCATCTGAAGCCTTCAGTCTACAGATCTCTATACATGTAGCAATGTGTTTTTCAATGTTTCAGGACAGGTGAGACTGACCTTTTTGAGGATGACATCAGCCACCATGGTGAGAGGAATGGTGAGGCTCAGAGCCAGTGTAGCCACCAGTGAGGATGTCAAAAAGCACGCCCTGAAACCATACACCTTTCAGACTTCTACTGAGAATAACAGAAAAACATAAAAACCGCACTAATTACAGACTGATCATGCACATGCATGTTCACATCCCCCCCCCCCCCCCCCCCCCCCCCTCTGTGAAAGCACGCATGTGCATACATGTGTGAACACATGAACACACATAAGCAAAAACACACACACATACAAACACATGCATACACACATATGCATTCATGCACATACACTCGAACACACAATCAATGGGACTAGAGCAAAATCTAATCCAGAACTCTCGTAACTTGCACTTTTTTCATACTGAAATCCCTTTGCACAAACAAATGAAATCATCATTCTACATGAAAAAAAATTCTGTTTACCTCTGAAACTGTACTGGGAAACTGCAGTTTAATTGAAAACAAGCAAGATTACACATCAACACACAGAACAAGGTTTAAAATAATGCTTTTTTAAAATTATTCATAACAGACAGGTGAATTTTCATAAACTTGCCTTCTCAATTTGTCACAAATACCAGACATTAAAAAAAAATACAAGAAAACTCAACCAACCATAAAATTCCAAAACTGACATATGTGACAATCCAAGTTTCTGGTGAGTTCTCTCTCTCTCTCTCTCTCTCTCTCTCACACACACACACACACACACACACACAAACAGACAAAAGTCATTACCAGAGCCACAAAATCTCAGACAGGACGGTGCCGATGAGGCCGTTGAGGAGGATGAAAAACCATTGGTGCTTGTCTGGCAACTCAAACTCCTCTAATTTGGAATAGTGCAGAATGAAGAAACCAGGCCACAACAGCACGGCACAGGCCAACCCCACAAAACCTGCCCACAGACAAAAGTATACACACACACACACACACACACACACACGCCTCACACACACACACACACACACACACACACACACACACACACACACACACACACACCCATACACACACACACACACACACACACACACACACACACACACACACACACACACACATGTATGCCACAATGTGTCACTAGGCATGCCCAACCAAATCAAACCAGTGAGCAAAAAGACAAGTCAAGGGTGACCAGTCCAGGAACAAAAATGACAAAAGAAGTGTTGAAGAATATGAACAGTTTGTTTTTCATTTTCTTGCCAACAATAACAAGACTTCTTATTCAAGCATCCCCCTTTTTTTTATTCTACTTTTCTCTGGCTAAGCGGCTTTGTTTCTTTTTTTTTTTTTTTTTTTTTTTTTTTTTTTTGTCCCAACCTCTGCGCCACTTCAGAGGCAGTGCACCCACGCCACTCATTCAGCCACAGCCCGGTCGGCCCCCCGCCGCAGCCCCGGTACCGGCAACCCATAGGGAGCAGTCAACGTCAAGTCGCCAAGAGGCAACCGACCGGAGGAGACACTGCACTGCTGCTGAGTCACTTCGGTAGTGTGTTCAGTGGCGCCTGTTCTGATCTAACATACGCAGGACACCACCTACTAAGCCCCCTACTGACAACAATAATTGCTTAGTCGCAAAGCTGGAGTGAGTGAGCTCTCCCTCCGGAGGGCACCACCACGTCCGTCCAACAACAGCCCCCATGGACTCGCCGATACCGGTGACCCCGACGGAAACCAAACCAAGGCCACAGACGTGGAGAGGACATCCAAACTGAGGTCACCATGAGAGCAGGGCATGAAGGGCCACAGAATTTGATACTTTTTTTTTTATGCTGATCGATGAGAATGAGGATGATTAAGATGATGCTACAGATTTCCATTTTGGTCTGAGACTACATGACAGGGCTGTACTCTACGCTTACTTTCATAATATATCCTGGCGTCAACCAGGCCCGAGAGATACAGGCACCTGCAGTGTTGGTCAGGAAATTTGAGCAACACTCTCAGAACGCGCATCCATTAAGTGGATGAAATTCGACTGTGTGGTCCCAGTCTTCCCAACTGAGTCTGCAGCAAACTCAACACAGGGTAGGAGCCGGTCGGGGCAGAAAAACCACATGATTCTGATGGGATTCAAACCCACGACCTCCCAACTGGTAGTCCGCGACGCTAACCACCTTGCCATGGTGGCTGGTTTAGTGGCTTTGTTTCATTATCTTAATCTTTCTTGTTCAATTTTCTGTCTAGAAATTTTCTTGAAAAATGGTTAATGATTTTACAATAAAATGTATTCCTCAACAAAGAAATGAAAACATCTATAAAAAATAGATCTGCCCCCATACAAATGAAGGGTGTTCTACAATGCTGCAGGCCATATCACTTGACAGTCTGCATTTAATTGTAAACAATTATTATGATGCTGATACACACTACATGCTGACAAATACATACACACACACAACCACATACACACACACACACACTGTCTTCATTGCCTAGTCTGATTTGTTGTTTACTGACCGTCATAATATTGATTGTAATGGTTGTTAATTGTTTCATATTTTCATTACATGTATATTTCTGATTTCTATGTATGAATTGCTTTGCATTTCTCTTTTCTTCATTATTGTAATTGATTTGTGTGTGCATGTGTGTGTGTGTGTGCGTGTGTGTGTGTGTATGTGTGTGTGTGTGTGTGTGTGTGTGTGTGTGTGTGTGTGTGTGTGTGTGTGTGTGTGTGTGTGTGTGTGTGTGAGGGCAGGATGGAAAAACAAACTATAAAGCTTATTCTTTTACCCTCAATAAAAACAATTTTGAGCTGACTTGACTTGACACACACATACAAATGCACACACACAGAGAAAAGGAATTTTTTCCGTTTGTTCACAGTCCAGTTGACCTTAACAGAGCCCTTTTAGGTAAGTTGCACACTGACAAGAAAGTCAGGTCAAGAAAAACACACACACACACACACACACACAGAGTTCTCTTGAAAGTATTCTTGAGAACTTCAGTTTGTTGTTTGATTTTGCGAACTGTTTACTATGCAGTCCTATGGGACATTTGTTACAGTTTGTGATCTCCTTCCTGTTCACAACATTTCTGCTGTCAATATTAGCTTGCTTCAGACAGATGAAACCCAGTCTTTCCCTTCTTTTATCACCTTCAGTTTCATAAAGAAAAAGAATGAGTACAACAAAAAAACCTAACATATATACCACTCTCACACACACACAGTTAAGAGCTATCAAAAGGCCAAACAGACAACAGACCCTGTGGAACAGACAGCTGGCACTCACTGTAAAAAGTGTGTACAGTCTCACAACCCTCCTTAGTGATAACTACACACAAGTTGCTTTATGGCATGTATACACTGTCAAGACAGTTCAAAGATGTTCTAGGGCAAAGAGAACGGGTAACAAATACTGAAAGAATCAGCTGATGTCAGCTGAGGAAGACTAAAAGAGAGTAGCAGAAGAGTGAAACTGTGCATGGAAGCCGGGGATACCATTTACACACACACACACACACAAAACACGCATGCACACACGCACGCACGCACGCACATACATATACATACACACACACACAGACACACACACACACACCTGGTATCCCCTTGAAGGAAGAAAGGCAGAGCACACAAAAATACAGAGTAAGTCAGTGGCAAGCTATATTTACATGTATGGCAGCATCACAAGCATTACAGCATTACCCTTTCACATACATTCCACATTCTTTCAAGACTTTTCCTCAAACACATCCCTCTCTTTTCTTTTGCCTGCCCCCTGCCCTCACCAAAAAACATGGGTATGTCCATGTGGTCCTCATGGGTCACTCGCCGCCGTACCATGACCAGGTAGAAAGCGTACAACATGGCGCTGGCCAGACCCCACAATGCCCCTGCTGGCACTGAGTCCTCGATCTTCAGGTCTGATAGACTGACCATCACCACGCCCCCTAAGCTGCAACACCATTAATGTTTGTGTAAGACAAAGACAGAGAGCGTGACAAAGTGCTTCCCCGATATCGCTCACCTGCACTGTGCCGTCCCTTTCTGCCAAGTGTCCCTTCAAGACTTCCACAGGGAAAAAAGCAAAAATTCCCGAAATTCTAACGGATCTGATAGGCATGCTACCTTGACTTTCAAAACTGAGCAATTTGATAAAAAACAAACCTGAGCATCAAGTGGACTATTGTCTGTATTTCAATCCACTCACAACTAGGACCATCTGTTTGTAAAGTTCTGTCAATTTGAAGTGTCTTGCCAGTGCTGGACATCAAAGCATGACCTTTAGATTGCCTTGAAGTAGATAGAATGGAGATTGCCTGCTCTTGACATTTCATGATATCAGTGTCGTCTGCTAACCTGATGAAAGAGAGACCAGCCCTCCATGGGTTCCAATGTCCCCTTTTTCTCTTCTCCCGCGATTTCTTTTTCCTGCTGAACTTTTCGTTTGGTTTCTTTTTTTCATAAAAATACTCTTTGTTTAGTTTTCACTGACAGACACAAAAAATGCAGAGACGTGGGAGCCCTGAGGGTTGGAATCTGACGGCTTTACCCATGTCAATCCCACTGGAGCTACAACACTACTGCCAGGATCAGAGCTGATGCTACACATCTGCGACATCTTCAGTTCTCGTTGTGAAAAGGACAGCTGTCTGTCATAGGAAGATGTGAAAAACATGTCAAAAGTTAACAAACTATGATCATTTTGATTAAGTTTATAATCTGGAGCAACAGAACTGCAGGGCACAATAACCAGACCACATCACTCCTCTCTCACCTGAACCAGACTGACTGCCTTTATACCTAAGTGTGGAGTACAAGGCTGCCTCTGTTTGCTGCAGTATTATCATTAACTCTGCAACTGTGTATTTTCATGAATCTTCAGAGTTGTACTCTGCCAAGATCACACCCTATCCCTAGTGATGTCCTATCAGACGCAAAATTCTCCTACACAGCAAGTATTAGCCATGTCATCTGGGACAAACTCTCTTTTTCTGTCACCCATAGGCAGTATCTGTCATCATTCAAGGCTGCACTTATAACACCCTGTTTGCCTAACCATTGTAATCTGCTTTCCTTATTATGAGCGTAATTCTTTTCCTTACTGTGTACGTGTGTGTACGTGTGTGTGTGTGTGTGTGTGTGTGTGTGTGTGTGTGTGTGAATGAGAATGCTCTTGTGTGCCTACATGGGCATTGTCCATGTTTGGGTATGCATGCATTAGTCAGTTTGCTACCTATTCTAACTATATTTGCATACACTTTGTAATGTATGATTGTGAAAAGTTTTACTTGTTTACTTGCACATGCTCTGAAGTTATCCCAGATACAGTGATGTAAGCACCCCAATTATAATTATAAACATTATTTTCATTATTATTGTATCATGACATTAACATTATCTAAAGAGAGTAATTTTCCAGTCAAGAGGTACTGGGAAGTGCAGAAATTCCAGGACATTGGACAGGATGAAGCTACCCTGAATCCAAGTCTGTTTCCACACATGATCATACTCACATACATACATTGCTTTACTCACAGCCTTTGTTTACATGCCAAATAAAAATAAGCTCACACAAAGTAATACATTCCTGGTTCTGTGTTTGTACTCTGAGAAAGACCAACAGCTCAAAATAAAGAGGGATTTAAAATGCTCTTGTTGTACACTTTCATATTTATTACATTTAAGAATTATAATACATATTTTGCATAATTTTATTTTTCAGCAACTTTTCACCTCTCCAAACTTTCATTTTATTTTATTCTACTACCTTTCGCTGGCTGCTTTGGGGGTGCTGTTGGATTCTTCTCTAAACCCTTGGTGGTGAGAACACCACAGAATTATGGACTGTGGCGTGTCTGTATTTGATGCCAAGAGCACAGACACAATCAGCTGTGTCTCCCAGTAGAGTTCCGATCCAGCGGACGAGAGGCCTAGGAGCAGGTGATACATGTAGATCTGCCTTCAAGAGGATTGCGATGGTTCCCTCATGCAGCTAGTGAAGTGTTTTCATTTCTATAATGTACATCCCCCCCCCCCCCCCCCCCCCTTCTTTTTTTTTTTTTCAAATCCTTGCCAAATCATTACTATAATGATGGAAGAATTGTTAACCAACACTTGTTGTTGCCCCCACTACTTAGTTGTTCAGCATTATATTGTTTGGTCAATCAGTGGGCGATTGCATCTCTTTGGAGATCCAAATAAAGGTTGTTCTACTTATTTCTTAGCCGCTGACAATGCTTGGGTTATTTAACAGCAGAGCTGACCACTCAGACTGTTCCATTTTTTTTTTTATCTCCCTTGCATCCTTAAATGGATCCTCAAGCATAGGCTCAAAGATCATCCCCTACATCTAATACTGTTTGCATCATTTTTCCCAATTTTTCAGCAACCTTTTACCTCTCCACACTTTTGTTTTATTTTATTCTACTACCTTTCGCTGGCTGCTTTGGGGGTGCTGTTGGATTCTTCTCTAAGCCCTTGGTGGTGAGAACACCACAGAATTACGGACTGTGGTGTGTCTCTATATTTGACGCCAAGAGACCAGACACAATCAGCTGTGTCTACCTGATGAGTTCTGATCCAGCAGATCCAGGCCTAGGAGCAGATGACACATATAAATCTGCCTTTCAGATTGGGATTGTGATGATTCCCTCATGCAGCTAATGAAGAGTTTTCATTTTTATAATATACACTGGGTTTTCATTTTTATAATATACATTCCACACACCCCCTCCCCACAACCCCCCTTTCTTTAATTTCAAATCTTTGCCAAATCATTACTATAATGATGGAAGAATTGTTAACCTACACTTGTTTACCCTCACTACTTAATTGTTCAGCATAATACATATTTTGTACCCAATCTCATTCACACTGTTCTGGATATCTACCAAACAAATGGAAAATTTTTCAGCAAGAGCAGAAAAAAAAATCTCTTTACCTGACTAGAACAGCAACTAGTTTGGTCAGAGTAAATCTGTCCCCTTGTGAGCTGGGATAGATGGCAGCACAGATTAATGTGAAGAGACCAGAGGTAGATGACAACACATTGACAATGCCAGCCTCTGTGTCCTTCAGAGCCTCCTGGTAGGTGTAGTTGCCAAAAAAACACTGGAACACACACCATCTTTCTTTGTCAGGCATTCTCTGTTCTACGTTTTGCAGATGATCATCACTAACAGTTGTCAAGGTTTCACATCATCAAAACCGTAAGGGTTTTCATAAGCCCCAAATCAACTGGTGGGTTCACACCTGAAACCAAAAATCATGGAGCGCTTCATGTGCACTGGATTATGCCATATTTATCTAATAAGCAAAGTTCATAAATGAGTCATTACGATTGCACATGTGTGTGTTTGTCAGTGTCTATCACTATTGATTAATTTCCTTTTCTGTTTTTTTTTTTTTCTTAAACCATCAACTGGACTATGTCAATCATGGTTTGCAATATGAATAGGATTCTTAATCTGAGATCAGCATGGTGAATTTGATGACAGCCAGTCTTGGTTAGATTTTGACACAGACGATGATCAGCATTTTCATGGTGAGCAAGTGTTGATTGCCATAAGTTTCCCCATCCTACTGTGACAAAAAAAACAGTGCAAGCTTTCTGAAATGTGCAAATTTGCACAAGATGAAGTTTGTACAGTGGAATGTCAGCCACTGAATGTGAAAGTCAATCAGGGATACACTGTTATCAGTCTTCTGTGGTGATGTCAGCACTCATGGTTTTGTCAGTCTTTTGGGCCACGTTTCTGGTTGTGGTGGCTGGAACAAAACCCATTTTCAACAAAGTATTCTGCCTTACTTTAGGTGTTTTTTCCCCCCCCCCTGCTGATTTCTTTGCATTTTGCTCTGACTCTGAAGGAAAGCGAGTTGCAAGAACCAATCATAATTTCGCTTCCAAAAGACCAGGTGTAAGACTTAAGCTAATTGGCTGACTGATGTATAGAAGAAAAGCACTCTTCACTGAAGTACATATGTTCCAGCTACCAATCCCTTTCAGTTCTTTGGCTGAAATTATCATCTACATCCAGCCCCCTGCTGTAGAATCTCTTTGATTAATTTTCTTTGCACGCTAACATCCATTCACTTTTTTGTGTACGTGATTTTCAATTTCAGTACACGATATACCCCCCCATTTTGTATGTGATGTGAAACCCAGCTTGTGTTTAAAAGTAACAGACGTATCTTGTGGCCATCTCACCAGCTTGTAACCTAGCGACATTCAACATACCTCTCCTTAAAAACAAAAATTCTTTTTTTGCATAATAAAACTTACAAGTCACAAACAATGCGGTAACAGATACACGAACAAAAACCATACAAAAAACATTCAATATTGCCTTAAGCACAAAAATCAGAGAAAAAACTTGATTACCTGGAAACAAGACATGTGACACGTTCATTCTGTGGTGAACCTAGACACAGTTTGCCAAGTTCACCTTAATGAATTAAAAGGTATCACTTGACAGCAATTCTGCAGTCATTCTGAATTCTTACAGATACTTCAATCACTTTGGATCAGTATAAAGGCTGGGATTCATGTTCAGCCAACAGCTGATTTTAGACTCTGAAAACTTCCAATATGGGGAGTTTGTGTTATACTCCCTGTTTGGCTAAGTATACTTACCATGTCAGACCATAGCATTAAACGGCTGTCAGTCAGCTTTTTGTGGCCAATGCAGTCATAAGATAGTCACGTGACGCCCACCCTACTTCCGCCTACGGAAGATGCCGAAGTTCGTGTACTGTACGTCATTCAATGAGGCCTGCGCGCAAGGCAAACCCCCAGGGAACTTTGGCGCTAGAGGGGAAGGTAGGGCGGGCATTAGAGTCTGACATGGTAAGTATACTTAGCCAAACAGGGAGTATAACACAAACTCCCCATTTTGGCGTCGTATACTATACCATGTCAGACCATAGCAGAATTTAAAGGAATAGGAGGAGGGCCGAGCGCCCTAATGGTCCTGGGGTAGACCGATATGGCTGCATTTGGCCGCCACAAATGAAATCCCTTTAGAACCATCAGCCCTGGTCATGCGGATGTCCCTTAAATAAAAGTTTATGAAAGGGTTCTCCGAACGCCAGTAGGCTGCCTCTAGGAGATGGCGCACGGGGACAGAGTGCTGGAACGCTGAGGACGTGGCCAGCGCTCTGACCCTCATGGGCTCGGGGTGAAAGGGCTGGGAGGTCTTTGTACGCCTGGGCATAGGCAGATCTGATAGTATTGGAGAGCCACCTAGAGATAGTGCCCGCCGATATGTCCTCTTGTTGTTGGGGTTGATGGAGATAAGAAGGCGTCTCTGCGAGGAACGCCTGGGGGCGGGAACGCTCCCAGTAGTATCTGAGGCACCTAGAGGGGCACAGGTCCATGTCCCCACCCCGCTCGCTGCCTAAGATATCCGCTAGAGAGCGGATCAGAAGGGAAGGAGAGGCCGTGCCCCGTTTCTGGTTCTTCGCTAAGAACTCAGGTAGGAACTTAAGTGAGACCGAGCCGTCTCTGTGAAAGGCGATGTCCCGAGGGTCCCCGCTGAGGGCATGAATCTCACTTCGCCTTCTGGCTGAGGCCAGGGAGAGAAGGAAGGTGGTCTTGAAGGAGAGGAGGTCAAAGGGAATGGAGCGGAGGGGCTCGAAAGGGGGTTTTCTGAGGGCGCCTAATACCAGAAAGAGGTCCCACAAGGGGGCGCGCCTAGGGGACTGAGCTTCCCGTAGGGCAACCCCCCGAGATAGTTCTCTGAGGAGAAAGTCATTGTCGAAAGATGGGCCGCCGAGCTGTCGGATGGTGGTGCATACGGCCGATCGGTAGCCCCGAATGGAACTAGCCGAGAGTTTTAAAGAGGATGAA
Organism: Conus betulinus; assembly: GCA_016801955.1. NCBI lineage: Eukaryota > Metazoa > Mollusca > Gastropoda > Neogastropoda > Conidae > Conus > Conus betulinus. Next base: position 188,504 of record JADBJO010004423.1, on the reverse strand, counting down.
AGGTGGGATAGGAAATTGCCTAAACTGGATGTTGGAGGGGTGTAGGTAGGGGACCGAGTTAGCCGTGCACCACGTGACCATCTCTCCCATCGGTAATTATAGAGGGACTCTGTGCTAGACCTACGTGAGGCCGAGGCCAAGTCTCGTAGTCCTGCGATGCTCCCGCTTCTGTCAGGGTCTCTAGGACAGACCGGGGTCTGTCGGCGGGGGCGGCGGGGGACCGTGTGGTCGCAATTTGGCTGGCATAGAAGCCAAGCGTGTAGGCGAAGCATCTGGGGATTGGAGTGAGGGAGGCCCGAGCGAGGTTGTCTGAGCAAGTCCCACCGAGGGCTAGCTGGAGAGGGGGAACGTGAGTTAGGGACCTGAGGTCCGGGAACCACGACTGAGTCGGCCACACGGGGTTATGAGGATGAGTTTGGGTCTCTCTCCAGCCTGGCCTTCCTGATCACTTTGTGAAGTATGGGGAAGGGGGGAAAGGCGTAGGCGATGAGTCCCGTCCAGGGGAGGGAGAGCGCATCGACCGCGTACGCTCGGGGGGGTCCGGGACTGGAGAGACATACATGGGGAGTCGATGGTTGAACCGGGTCGCAAATAGGTCGACCATGGGCTTGAACCAGTGGTCCCAGACAGAGGTTAGTGTCAGCTTGTTCAGGGTCCACTCTGTGTGCAGAAGGGTCCCTGACCGGCTGAGAGTGTCTGCCAGGATGTTGCGTGTCCCCGCTATGTGTCTCGCACGGAGGGTGGTTCCCCGTGCGTGGCACCAGCGAAGGAGGGCCTCTGTCCGTAGAGAGAGGCCGATGGAGTGAGCCCCCCCCCCCCCCCCCCTTGTTACGTAAATGCTACCGACGTGTTGTCCGTGAGGAGGAGACCAGTCGTCGTGCGAGATTAGATGTTGGAAGTGGAGGAGGGCCAGCCTGACCGCTTCCAATTCTAATATGTTGATGTGGAGGCGAGCCATCTGTGCGTCCCACATCCCCGAGGCATGACTGTCCCCCAAGGGCCCCCCCCAGCCCGAGTTGGAGGCGTCCGTGTATAGTTCGAGGGACTGAGTTGGGAGAGAGAGATCGGAACGCCGGTGATCAGGGTGGACGGATTGAGCCATTCGTCCGTGGCGCCCGAGAACCAGGGGCGAGGGGGGAATGGTCAGGTCCCAGCGGTCCGAGGTCTGGGACCAACGACGACGGAACTCCCTCTGCAGCTGGCGTTTGGGACCCGACCCAGCGGAATAAGGGCAGAAAGGGACTCCATCATCCCTAAGAGGGAGGACAGAGTTCTGGCCGAGGTGTGCGATGCTTCGCGGAGGCGCAAGATGAGGGTCCACAATCCGGGCGGACCTCTCTGGGGTCGGGGCGACCTTCATGGTAATCGTGTCGAAACTCATGCCCAGGAAAGAGAACCTCTGACTGGAAATGAGTTCGCACTTGAGGGGGTTGGTTACAAACCCCAGGGTGGAACAAAGGCTGAGGAGGCGAGTGGTGTGGGCTTGGCACAGAGCCTGGGAGAGGCTAGGACAAGCCAGTCGTCGAGGTAAACCAGGAGGCGAATGTCCTCCTGCCTGGCCAGGGCGGCCATCTCCTTGACAACCTTCGTGAAGAGGAAGGGTGCCAGGGAGAGGCCAAAGGGGAGAGCTTTGAACTGGAACACCCGAGCTTGCCAGACGAAACCGGAGGTAACGTCTGTGCGCCGGGTGAATAAGGATCTGGAAATACGCATCTTTCAGATCTATGGAGGTAGCCCAATCTAGGTGGTGAAATGGAGTCTCTGATCTGGGAGGGGCGTGTCCATCTTGAACTTGGTATGTCTGAGGAACTTGTTGAGGGGAGAAAGGTCGAGGATGGGCCTCCATCCCCCCGAAGGTTTGGGGATCACGAACAGGTGGGAGTAAAACCCGGGGTTGGGCTGGAAAACTTCTGTGATGGCCCCTTTCTGTAGTTCGCGGACTTCCAGGCGAAGGGCGTCCGCCTGGGCAGGTGGGGGGTCGCTGGGGGACGGAGGAGGAGAGAGCATGAGAGGGGAGGGCGACCGTGAGCCCAGGGTAGGCGAAACCCGTCCTGAAGAACCGACACTACCCAGGGGCTGAGGCCCATACGTCGCCACTGGCGGGCATGCCGGGAGAGGTTGCCCGCCAGGGGAGCCGATGGTCCCGGGGGGAAGGGGAAGAGTGGGCCGGTGTCTTGCTGGGCAGGTTGTGCCAGCTCCATGCCCACTACGGGAGTGTCCTCCTGTCACCTGCGGGGCCGTGCTTGCTGGCCGAACCGAAAATTCTGGCGAGGTTTCGGTTTAGGCCTCTGCGAGTTAAGTGGGCGCTTGGCCGGCCCGGCGGTGTGAGATGGGGCTTGACGGGGATACGGAGTGGGCCTGTTGGCCCTGGGGTAAGACCGAAAAAAGGGGGCCTGGAAGGGCGTGGCTGAGGCCGGGGGGGCAAAGGACGCCGCCTGCTTGCGTTCCTCGAGCGAGAGAGAGAAATAGCCGAGGTGGAGTACTCGCCAAAGAGCGAGTGGTCCTGGCCCGGAACACATCGTAGGGATGCCCTGAGTGCCGGGGAGAGTGAGGAGCGTGCAAGCACCGCGTCTCTTGCCACTAGCAGACAATTAAAATGGCTTGTTGCTGCGCTGTCCGCCGCAGCCGACAAGTGATGCGATATCCTGTTAACTAGGTGTCGCATGAAGGGATCGCTGAATAAGCGAGGTTCGTCCTGGTGTGGTTCGGAGTTTGTATCCGAAGGCCCTGGGACGGCGCCGTCATCCCCAGGCCAGAGTACCTCCGCCCTCTGCAAGAGCATGCTAAGGTAGGCATGCCCTGCAGTGGTGTGTAAGATGCCCATCCGGGCTACTCGGTCCCAGTCCTTTAACGCTTTAAAGGAGATAGTGGCCGAAGTAGGGGGGGGGGCCGGTTGGGTATCAGGCGACAATCCGATTGGGAGATGGCCCACTCCCTGGTAGCCGGATTGTCGGCAAAGAGGGAGGTAACAGGGTGCTTCCTGCGGGTCCCAAGTAGGGCGCCGAAGGGGGCCGCATTGGGTGCCGGGGAAGGTCTTGACCCGGCGTGGGGACGGCGTCTGCACCCCTGGCGCGTTTCGCCGGACTCTCCCACAGCGACGTGAGTGACTGAGGAGCGACAATCCTGAGTCTTGAGTGTTGGGCTGGGGGCGGCCCAACTATCTCAGGGAAGGCCAAAATATCGGCAGAGGGAGGGGCGTCCCTCGACACCAAGTCCGGTCGAAAAACCGTTCAATGGTGTGTCATGTCATAAAGCGATGAGAAGAGGTCCTCATCGTTGTCCTCCTCAGGCTGTGGGGAGTCTAGTTCCTGGGAAGGGAGGTCTTCCTCAGGGGGCATCTGCGCGGGTGCGCGAGGGTCCCGCCCTGGTAGGGTGGTGGCGGGGGGGGGGGGGGGGGCGGGACCCTCGTGGGCTCTATGCTCGGCAGACGGGCTAGGGTGGGAGAGCCCGGACTGCCGATCGGACAGCGCCCGAGGTGGGAGACCCAGGTCGACCCAAGTCTGCGAGGTTGGGTGCACAATCGACCAAATAGTTGTTCAGGTTGGGTGTGGGTATTGAGCCACTGGTCCTCTCTCGGGGGCATAGAGCCACTGGTCCCCGGGAGATAAGGGGGCTGTGGCGGCCCAGAGTACTGTGCAGGGACTCGCCGGGGACCGGGGTAACCTGGGGCAGCAGGGGGGGAATAGTAATCGACCATGGTATGTGGTCCCCCCCCGGGAGCGTGCCGGGCCCCAGAGGAATAGGGCAGGTTACCCGTGGTCCCGCTGGTAGATCCTCCCCCCGGAGGAACGGGACCGAGGACGTTGCCCAAGTGGGGGCCGAGTAGGTCGGACCCCCAACGTCCTGAACCCTAGGGGAACCTGCGACGGGCGAGCGGGGTTGGTCGGCCGTCTTTGTGTATGTTCAAACCGGTGGATGCACTCGGTGTTCCCATACGCCCAGAGTTATGGACATGTGCATGGTCGTGCCAAGACGTGGCCATAACACTGCATCCGGAGATAACGGGACGCTCCTCGTGCAGGGGTGTTGGCTGCACCTGTGCACGGAGGGGGAGAGCGTCGTGAGACGGCGAGTCCAGATGGGGGGAAGAAGTGGACCCGCGCGTCTCATAAATGCGAGTGACGGGTGGGGGTTCCAGCCCAAGGCCGTCACCCGTGCCTGTCCGCGGCCCGGCAAAGGTCCCCGGGGGCCGGGGGTCGCGTGACTCGGCATAGTAAGGGGATGAGTGAGTAAGCGCAGGAAAAGCTAGAAGGCAGGGTGGGCTGGGGGGCGAAGCGGACTCCCGCTGGGATGTTTTGGCTAGGGGGGGGCCCTTAAGTGGGGCCTTGCCCTTAGATTTCCTGGGCAGGTCGAAGGAAAGGCACTTAGAAATAGCCGCCGGTTGCCTTTTAGCTTTCGAACGCAACGGTCGTGTGCGTCCGTCGTCGGTCGGGTAGAGGAGGGAGATTCCCGCGTCCCCTCCGCGGGAGGGTCGTCTCCGTCTACCGCGGCCGTCCGTTCTCCCAAGGAGAGAACGGTTCGCTCGGGGTTGGAACCAACTCGTGGGTCCTCCGGGAATGTGAGCGAACCCTGCACGTCAGAGTTGTTGCTCGACCCAGCCGAGTCCTTCACCATATTGGGCGATGGCGCCGAGCGAAACCGGAGCACACGATCGTAAGCGAGAGACACGACGGTCGATCGAGGGGGATAACTAGGTCAATCGATCGACCGTGCGCACACAATAAAAAAAAAAAGTGAAACGCACACAATGAAAAAAAAGGTAAACAAGTCCGTACAGGGACACAAAGCGCAGCAGAAATGGCGAAAACTGTGCGCGAGAAGCGACCGTGGCGTGGGCCCAAAGTGCTGAGTAACGCCACGTGTAAATACAAGGGCGACGGTCGATCGCGATCGTTAAGGACACGAAGGGAGCGAGAATTTGTGGCAATTGAGTGAAAAGGGGGGAAACGAAATGAAGGAAGTAAAATTCTGGACGAAAAAAAACCCACGTAAAATACTGTGGGTTAGAAGTTGGTGCACAAAAGGGGAGACCGAGACCGCGCGCAAAACAAGATGGCGACGAGACTGGCTCACGATCGTCGCACAGGAGGTTGTGGAATCGTGGTATAAATGACGGCGAGGGAAGAACACGGAATTTAGTGGCGACTGGGCAGAAGGCGATTGAAAAGGCAAGGCCGATGGATAAAAGAGGCACCGAACCCGCGATGAACGCGGTGCGATGGAAAATGCCAATCAATCTGAACCGGTTACGCGGAATGAAAGAACCGGGAGCACACAATCGCGAGAATAATTCCGAAAATAAGGTTAGAATGCTAGCCCACCGATAACCTCACACGTCAAGATACTCTGAGGGATAAGCACAAGCCACAAATAAATGAGTTCAGAATGCGAACACAGCAATCTTTACACAAAGGCAAAGTATAGACGAGACAGAGCACAAGACTTATCTTGCTTGGGTGACAGGCCGAAGAAGAATGACGTACAGTACACGAACTTCGGCATCTTCCGTAGGCGGAAGTAGGGTGGGCGTCACGTGACTATCTTATGACTGCATTGGCCACAAAACTTCGGCTGATTACCAGCATTCACGCCTGAACATGCACATATTTTACACTCAAACACATATTCCAGCAAAAATGATTGTTCATTAGTATAATCACTGACCAGCAAACAGAAGAAGACAGCCAAACGGATGACTTGTTTTTACGGACAACCGATTCTTGATGCGTTCTTTCTCTTCTTCCACTCTAACAGAAGCCTGATAGGACAGACGTGACAGCAAAGCCTCCTCTGCATGCTCTTCTGAAATAAACGATGTTACATCTTACTTTAAAGAGTTTCCAAGCACTGTCTACATTACACAGGAAAAAAAAGCACCCAATCACTCTACTGAGTAATTTTTTTTAATAAAAACAAACAAACAGACAAAACCAATTTCAAACCACTCTGCCAATGTCATTTTTAAAAAAAATTCTTCATTCTCTGTTTTTGGAAATATGGATAAATGTCTTTATGTATTATCGTTATATTTTCATTTCAAGTAAATGAATGACAGACCCACCAAATTCTTTTTAGATATTCACACATGTACCTGCAGTTATCTTAAAGATGCGTTTAAAAACAAAACAAAAAAAGCTCAAAAGACAAATCTCTTGACCAGAACAAATCAAAACATTCTCAACATGTTGTGACAAACACGCTGACTTTCACTATCACTACCTCGTAACAAGCAAAACAAAAACTTTTGTGTAAAACTGAAGTTTCAGTTAACTTGATGTTTAACAAAAAAGAATGAAATTATGAATATTTTCTTTTTCTCAGCTCGATGCTCTATCCTCAAATATTTTTACAGACATACGATGGAATATGCAGCCATTACATTTATTTACTTACTTGAGTTCATCTTCTAACATACCCCTACGCCTCCTCCCCTCCCTCCCCCCCCTCCCATCACTCTCTTTTCTCATTTCTTTCTGTCTCATTCTCTGTCTCTGTCTCTCTCTCTCTCACACACACACACACACACACACACACACACACACACACACACACACACACACACATTCAATAAGTATGCACATGTTCTCACACTCTTCACACAGAACAACAGTGTGGTCACACAAACAATTCACCCCCCTCCTCAATGTGCATATTTTTTCCCAATTAAAAAAAGGAACATAAAAGATTCTGTACAAGGAAATTTACCTGACAACTGTCGCACTTCTGACAAATTGCTGAATCGTACTGACTTTGCACTGCCTCCGTCTGTGAAAAGACAAAGAAAATGCTCTCAAAACATCTAAGCCAATACCATGAAAATCAATTTTTTTAATGTTGTTTCCATGAGCGAAAGCACACACACACACACACACACACACACACACACACACACTAAGGCTTACACAACCTTGAATTAAACATACATTCAATATGCACAGACACATGCCAACTACAATACACGTTTTCCAATTTGATTCAATAAAGGAGATTTCATAATCTCATGTAAAACTCTTTGAAAGTTTTAATCCTTTTACATTTTATCCTGCCACACAGCCTGGTGACCAGAAATCCTCAGCATTTATTTATTCTCACTGCAGCCCTCTGCCTATCACTCAGACAGAAAGAAAGACACTGTTGCTTAAAGCCCAGCCAACTGCAAAGCGCCATATCAAGGCTGCCACACCATCAAAGTAAACTCTCAAGTCAGACTGGAAAAAAAAATATATGTATATATATATATATATATATATATATATATACAGACTAACACAACTCAATACAACACATCTTTTAAAAACACACCAGAATGTTAAAATATTTCTTTCGTAAAATCTTAGATCAGATGGAAAATGTTGCTGGTTGGACATCTCTGAACATGTTTTTCATGGAGTCTGCTGTAAAGTGTTTAGTCTCGCATCATTTAAGTCCCCATACACTAAAAGAACATGTTTCACTGTAAGTGGTACATGACATGGAATGCTGCTGTAGAGTGTTTATGTCTCACACAATGTAAGTCCCAGCACTCTGTCAGAATATGTTTTATTGTGAGTTTTAATCACATGAAATTCACCACGGAACTTCTTCACTTTTTGAATGATATGCATGGGTGTAAAAGGAGTGGCCTGTGTGTAAACAACACAAGACTTTTTCTTCTTTACTGCCGGCGGTACAATATATGATAAACACCAGCTGCCATGCCAAAGTGGGTAGCATGCCACGTGGGATTTTTTGCCCTGACTGGCTCCTACCCAGAGTTGAGTTTGCTACAGGCACACAGTCAAGTTTGGTCCTCTTATATTAATGGATGGGTCTCTGAGAGTATTGCTCAAATTTCCTGACCAACACTGCAGGCCTGTATCTCTTGGGCCTGGTTGACATCGGGCTATAATGAAAGTAAGCGTAGAGTACAGCCCTGTCATGCAGTCTGAGATCGGAATGAAATCTGTTGCATCATCTTCATCATCCTCATTCTCATCGATCAGCATTGAAAAAAGAATCATCTTCATCATCCTCATTCTCATTGATCAGCATTAAAAAAAAAAAGTCTCAAATTCTGTTGCCCTTCATGCCCTGCTCCTGCTCTCATGGTGACCTCATGGCATAAGGTCTGGGCCTGGCGGATGCAGGGTAGGAACGCACAGGGGGCCTAGCAGGGCGTGGCTGAGGCCTAGGCACAAAGGACGCTGCCTGCTTGCGTTCCTTGACAGATTGTGATATGACAGTGGTGGAGTAGTCGCCAAAGAGCAACTGGTCCTGGCCCGGGACGCACCGCAGGGACGCCTTGCGCACTGAGGAGAGAGTGGACCGTGCTAGCACGGCATCTCTCACTACCAACAGGTAATTAAAGTGGCTCCTGTGTGCTGTCCGCCGCCGCAGCCGAAAGGTGATGCGAGATCCTGTTGACCAGGTGTTGCATAAAAGGATCGCTGAACAAGCGAGAGTCCGTCTCTTGGTGTGTCTCGGAGCCTGAGTCCAAGGACACTGGGACGGCGCCGTCATCCGCCGGCCAGAGTACCTCCGCCCGCTGCAGGAGCATGCCAAGATAGGTGTGCCCGGCAGTGGTGTGTAGGATGCCCATCTGGGCTACCCGGTCCCAGTCCTTTAAGGCCCTAAAGGAGGAGATGGAACCCGAAGTAAGGGGGGGCCCGGTTGGGATCAGGCGACAATCTGCTTGGGAAATGCCAAACTCCCTGGTTGCAGGATTGTCTGCGAATAAGGAGGCGACTGGGTGCCTTCTGCGGGCCCCCAGGAGGGTGCCGACGGTGGCCGCATTAGGCGCCGGGGAGAGGTCTTGCCCTGGCAGGGGGACGGCTTGCGCACCCCTGGCGCGAGTTGCCGGACCCTCCCAAAGTGATGTGATGGACTGAGGCGCGACGATCCTGGGTTTCGATTGCTGGGCTGGGGGCGGCCCGACGATCCTTGGGGAACGCAAGATCATTAGAGGGTGGGACATCCCTCGTCACCAAGTCCGGTCAAAACCGTTCATTGGTGCGCACGTCATATAAGGAGGAGAAACGTTCATCATCATCCTCGTCCTCAGCCTGTAGGGGGTCGTCTTCCTGGGAAGGTTGAAAGGGACTTTCCTCAGGAGGCAACTGCATGCATGGGTGTGTGAGGGTCCTGCCTTCGTTGGGTGGGGGAGGGGGGGGGGGGGGGGGGAGTGAAGGTGGGTCCCTCGTGGCTCTCTGCTCGGCGGCCAGACTAGGGTGGGGGAGCCCAGCCTGCCGATCGGACAGCACCCGAGGTGGGAGACCATGGTCGACCCAGGTTGATGAGGCTGGGTGCCACATGTGACCATAGAGCTGTTCAGATTGGGTGTGGGGATTAAGCCACTGGTTTCTCTCGGGGGCATAGAGCCACTGGTCCCCCGGGAGGTAGGTGGGCTGTGGCGGCCCTGGGGTCTGTGCAGGGTCTCCCCCGGGGACCGGGGTAACCTGGAACACCAGGAGGAGGGGGGGGGGGGGGGGGTATCGAGAGACCCGTGGTCTGTCGTACCTGCCTGGGAGCGTGCAGAGCTCCAGACACGTCCTTGGTGTGGGCCTCCGAGGTCGTAGGTGGAGGTGGTGAGGAGGGGGGCACGGTAGCCAAGCCCCCTACCCGCCTATGCGCGGGCTGAATTGGCTGCGGCACTGTGTTCCCTCCCCAAGAGGGACAGGCCAGGTTACCCATGGCCCCGCTGGTAGATCCTCCCCCGGAGGAACAGGACCGTGGGCGTTGCCCAAGTGGGGAGCCAAGGAGGTCGACTCCCCAACGTCCTGTACCCTAGGGGAACCTGCGACGGTCGATCAGGGTTGGTCGACCGTCCTTGTGTATGGACATGACCGGCGTCAAAACCCGGCGTGGCCATACGCCCAGAATTATAGCCATGCCCGTGGTCCTGCCACGACATGACTATAAAACTGCATCCGGAGTTAGGACGCTCCTCGTGCAGGGATGTTGGCTGCACCTGTGCACGGTGGGGTCGAGCATCATGAGACCACGAGTCCAGTTGGGGGGGGGGGGGGGAGGAGAACTAGTGACCCGCAGCTCATCGAGGCGAGTGACGGGTGGTGATTCCTGCCCAAGCCCGTCACCCGTGCCGGTCCGCGTCTCGGCAAAGGTCCCCGGGGCCGAGGGTCGCATGACGCGGCATAATAGACAGAGGTCTCGCTTTGTGCAAAAAGGAAAAGTAGAAAGCAAGCTGACGAAAGAGATGGAGAATTTCGGTGAGATGATTTGGCTTGACTCGGCCCTTTGAGGGGAGCCTCGCCCTTTGATTTTCTGGGAAGGTCAAAAGAGAGACACATTTATTAACGGCGGACGCTTGCCTTGTATCTTTCGAACGCAGCGGTCGTGCGTCCGGCAGTCGGGTAGAGGAGGAAAGATCCGCGTCCCCTCCACGGAAAGGTCATCTCCATCTACCTCGGCCATCAACAGCACCGTCACCGAAAAGTGCTGAGTAATGCTGCGTGATCGAAGTACCAATCCAAGTGGAAATAACAGTAGATCGCGATCGCGATCCGCGAGTTGAAGGGATAAATGAAGACACAAGCGAAAGCACGTGTGTACAAACACGAGAATGTAAACGCTAAACCACGTGTAGTACGATGGAGTTATTACGATGAGGCGAAGTGGTCGAAGCACGACCGGCACAAAAATGATGGCGGCCGAGACCAGACGCAATCGTCGAACAGAGTAGTAGCATGAGGGGAAAGTAACGCGCAGGAGGGTCGTACACGGAGGAGGGCCGTAGGGAGAAGGCGAGCGAGGTCTTGAAAGGCCCAAGGAACTCGAGAGGAGCCGAGATACAGCCCCAACGAAAACAAAACTCGCGTGTGTACAACGCCGATAAAACAAGAACCAGGATAACGATGATCGCGAAAATTAATCAAATGCTAGAAATGCTAGCCCACCAAATAGCCTCACACGGCAAGAGTACTAAGGGTTTAGCGCAAGCCACAAGTGAATGAGTCAAGAATGCAAAACACAAGCAATCTTTACACAAAGGCAAAGTAAAGGCGAGACAGAGCACAGGACTTATCTTGCTTGGGCAACAGGCCGAAGTTGAATGAGGTACAGGAAGTGAACATCGGTGTCTCTTCCGTTGGCGGAAGTAGGGTGGGCATCACGTGACTACCTTATGACTGCATTTGCCACAAAAATTCGGCCTCACAGAGCTGACTGACTGCCGTTGAATGCTATGGTCTGACATAGTACAGTATATGACGCCAAACTATATGTCAGATGTGGGAGCTCCACACACAGGCCGGTCTGTGACCAGGTGGAACAACCAATTCCCACTGTCAGTTTCTCTTGTCCCAGACTCCAAGGCCTTTGCTGATGATGCACTGTGACTCAATTACAAGAAAACATTCACTTCTCACCACTACCTGCATCTTTAAACAGGATCACCAGAGAGATCTGGCATGAACCCAGAACCCCTTCGGGAATTCACAGCCACACGAACTTCCAACTCTTTTCACTAGCACCATACTCTGGCAAAACATTTCTGCCACCAGCTTTGTCAGAGTTGCTGAAGGAAATAAAGCTACCTTAACTGACTTTATGTGAGGGACATGTCAGAAGACCTGAACAATTTGTATTATCTCCTGTGAAGTTGTTGCTTAATCAACAGCATATTGCCTCACAATGACCATAATGCTTGTCCCTCTTTCTTTCCTAATTCCAGTCGAAAAGAAAAAAAAATGGGAGGCAAGAAACTCTTGACTATCGAGGGAGAACAGGAACTTAGTCCAGTTATGTCTCAAAATCTTATTTTTTGTATTACTACCACTAGCTAAGGGAATACAATCATTGCCTATTTGTTTCTCTGGCCACAAACTTCCATTCTTTCAAGAGGTAGTATGTTACCCAGTCTAACAGGAAGTCAGGTGGTTCCCCGTGTCAGTTCAGAATACAGCAATGGTAACGTTGACCTCTTTACCCTCCCTCCTACTTGATAACTTGGCATTCGGTAAGTGTAAGAAAAATGAATTTTCCCACTGCAATACATTTTTTGAAATACTAGCCTGACCCCCAGCCAAAGATTTCTTCCCACTCCCTTGCATGTCCTAAGGAGGCTTTACATAAATGAGCTCACTGTCAGAAGTGAGATATGAGTTTTGGGGAGACCTGCCAAGAGATCATGGGATTATAAAGGGTAAACTGTTGATCAGGCTTTTGCTCCCTCCACCATTATCCCTCCTCCATTAATGTTTTGCTTGAGTCATACTGATTCTAACTGTGGAGTACTGTTTTTTTTCTTTGTGTGTGTGTTTGTTGTTTGTACCATCTAAAGAAGACATATTTGTTGAAAACTGATGAGTCTATTTCTTATACAACATTTAACCTGCTTCACTTTAAACTTTTTTGTGTGTTCATTTGTATTTCTTCTTTTTTTTCCCCCTGGGTATTCTAATTATAACGGGGCAGGACCCCACCAAGTAGGACCAAGGAATTTGTTGGGTGAAATATCTCTAAAACTTATTTCAGTAGGCAAATACTTTTTCATTCAGCCCATGTCCTCAGTAAGTGTGTAAGGAAGAATAATGACATGCATCTGCCAACAATGGTACTCACTTCCAGCATCATCAGATTCTGTGCCACTTGTGTTGCGGGACTCATTTTTCACTGGGACATAGATTGGATCTCCCTATAACAGTGAAGTCAATCATTTCATACAATGGCTTATCACAAAAATAAAACAAGTAGGGTAAAGATAACCAAGTACACTTCCTAAAATTCAGTACAGTAAAAGTATGCTAAAATGATGACGGGAGAGCAAAGAAGAATTTCACATTTTTCACACATTTTTTGCTTCCGTAAGTCTTTAACGAATAAAATCCAATTCATCAAGAAATACATGTAAGCATCAACAAAAGTAAAAATGCCATGTTTTTACAAAAAAACTTCATCACAGAAAAAAAATCCATAAATATGTATCATGCATATAAAGTTTTTTTTAAGCAAATTATGGCAAAACATTCATTTATCATGTTATAAAGGCATTCCAATACACCATAAATGTGAAAAAAAAAATCTTCTTTTATAATGCAGGGTTACTGTCATCCATTCCAGCTGATATAATACCTGTTACCTTCACGTTTTTTCTGCTCTCAACCCATGAAGAATCAATAACTAATGTACTCTCATATGCATAAGTTCTTTCCTTTTTTTTCCCTTCACAAGCAAGCAGGTGTTTGTAACATATTTATCTACGTTAAGTGGTCTTTAACAAAAAAAAATCTCAACAACAAAAAAAAACAAAAAAAGACTTACCAGGTGTGTTTTCTGGTTCTGGAGGGGGAGATCCTGACCAAACATCATCTGTCACACTCTGCCCACAACAGCATTGGATCATGTAGATAAATGATACACTTTTTTCCTGGACAAGCAAACATAAACAAACCCACACACACAAAAAATAATGACATCTGATTTTGATTCATCACATTCATAACATAGCCGCAGTCAACTGAATTATTAGAAAGAACTTGAGGACACAGATCTTTCTGCTTTATACTACGTCAGTTCTGGAGTGCATTTTGTTTTGTTTTGTTTTGTTAATCATACAAGAATGATCTTGACTTTAGCTAGTTGAAGCTGTGTGAATCCTTCAAAATACATTTGATAAGCACTGTCAATAATACACAACCCAGGTAATTTTCGAAAAGAATACTCCACCTGCCACCCCATTCTTAGTACTTTTTTCTATTTAAAGGCAACTCTGTTCAGTTTTCTTGTGACCTTAGAGGTTATGAGCATGAAAGTAATCAACAGACTATCCTCCCTGCTACAGTGGTCAGCATTGCAGGCATCATACTTGAGAGGTCATGGATTCTGATTCCTATAAGAGGCATTTATTTGTGGTTTTGTTCAGCCCTGACTAGCTCCTACCCAGAACTGACCATGCTATGGGCTTCAATTGAAGCAAACACAACAGCAATCTTTACACAAAGGCAGAAGAAAGGCGAGACAGAGCACAAGACTTATCTTGCTTGGGCGGCAGGCCGAAGAAGAATGAGGTACAGGAAGCCGACACCGGCTTCTTCCTTTGGCGGAAAGTAGGGTGGGCGTCACGTGACTGTCTTATGACTGCATTTGTCACAAAAAATTTCAGCCTGGCAGAGCTGACTAACTGCCGTTTAATGCTATGGTCTGACATGGTACAGTATATGATGCCAAATGATAAATTATGAAAGAAGCGTACAGCCCTGTCATGCAGTTTCAGACCAGAATGGAACTCTGTTGCATCAGGTTCATCATTCCCTGAAACATCATACTAAAGAACCTCAACGTCTGTAGCTCTTCATGCTCTGCTATCATGGCAGTCCTCTGCTTGATTTACTCTCCTCAACCATTCCTTGGTGAGTGGGTAGTTTGCTGGATGGATGCAATGGCACCATCTGGAGTAAGACACTCACTCACACAGGTTCAATGTCAAAGATGATTGTAATTGTCCATACGGGACTTTAAGAAGGTGACATCCTCTGTATACTGGATGGAAACAAGCACCACTGAACTCCACCAAATTGAGACCCGGCAGCAGAGCAGTGTTTTGTATGGTGTATTATCTCATGACGATCTGATGTTACTTGTTTTCTGTGGATTGACACTGCTTGGACAGAAACATGTTGGGCCTGAGTCTGACTGTGTATAGGGCGTTTGGACTGAGCAGTGTGCCAGTAACATCACTGTGGGGCACAGAAAATAAAGACAGCAACAAAAGAAAAGGTTAAAAAAAAAACATGATGAACTGGAACACGTGGTCTTCATGAACCACACAAACTGCACATTTTTCTTACAATGCTGAAAGAAGAGAAATGAGTGCATCAAGACTTCAAGGTGAATTACCAAATCCTTCTTTCTGCAGCACTGCTTCCTCCATGGTTTCCAAAAAAAAAATGAATCCCAGCAGGTACAAGGAGAACATGACAGTCTTCACATAGGTGGTGAAGAATGGCTTGTCATAGTTTGACTTCTTGAAGATGTACTGCACACAAAAAACACAAAGGGTCAAAGTTTTCTGTCATTTCTTACACAACAGTAAGAAAAAGAAAAAAGAAATATCCATGCTTGTCATGGAACATTGCCAGTGTTTGCAGGATCCACCCCCCCCCCCCCCCCCCCCCACAAAAAAATAATAAAGAGGAAAAGAGAGCAGGGAGCTAACCTCGCCATCATTCCCAGTAAGTCAGCAAAAGTGATTGCCTTTAGTTAGTTCCCTTCATGACTCACACCAAAACATAGTTCAGTTTTCCATCTTTCCCCCAGCAAAACAGGGAGGTGAGAGGGCATCCTAGTGTTTGGACAGGTACATATATTGTAAAACTATTTTTTGAAGTAAAATTTCCTTTTTTTTTCATACTTAGTTGTCCAAACAAACCAGAATATTGAAAAGGATAGAGGGAGGCATACTTAGATAACGACACAGTCAGCTAATCTGCTAATCCGCATGAGAATGACACTGCACGGTGTCCCCTATGTCAAGAACCCCAGCATCAGAGGCCACTAAGGGCCTTACGGTAAATGTTCCCATGCTTAGTCTGGAGGTAAAAGTACAGTCCCTGCTGTCCCCAAGAAAATGGCACAAGGTGTCAAGCAATAACAATACCTGCATGAGAAAATACAGACCAAAAAGATTTACAGGACATAAATGGGATGAGTGGGTACAAACAGCTCCACTAAAGCAGATCAGTAAAGAACACCCCACCCCATCTCACCCCAAAATGAGCAAAAAACGTATACTGAAAAGGTGCAAACACAAATATGTGTGCAAGCAAAATAACAAAAACAACAACAGGAAGTGATGAAGCTGGGTGATCAGATAAAGAGAAACAAACATAACTAATGGTAATCAATTAGGGGAGGGGGTTGCAGCTGTGCAAATACAATGTCCCTGATTATCAAGTGCCTGCAAATCTCCAGACATGTTCTTTTGGAAGAATCCTCCAAAGCATTATCTGTGACTTCAAACTAGCTGCATATACAACATCAGCTACCAAAACACTCTACCAGAAGGCACAACTGCTGGAGAGAGCATAGAAATCACTTGCCCTCATCTCTGGCCTAGGTGGTTACGGTTTCTGACCAACATGCCTGACGAATCACCTGCTTGACTGAGGAGCTTATTGTCCGGGGTTAAATAACAGTGTTTCCCAGGCTTTTCCATAACAGAGAGCATTTGGATTCCAACTGTGTCCTCTCAAGGTAGCCAAATTATGTCCTCTGAAGGTATTTCTTCTATGCTCCGACAGGATGGTGAACCTGCTCCACCTTTGATCACCTAGACCTGGGACTAGAGGACAAAGGGACACGCAGAGAGAAGGTTACTGTCTAGGGCTGCCCTTCAGGCTTGTGGTTTTGGCTAGGCAAAATGGGCGCACGGAAAGGATGACTGAGCCACTATTGTGCCACTTCAAGGACCATGGGTTCCTTGAGATGGCATGTCATGAACCTCACTCATTCTTCAGGCTGAAGCCAAAGTAAGTCAAAATCATGTTTTGAAAGGAAGGTTCTGGACAGAGCATTCAGTGAGTGGCTCAAAGCCACTGGAGCCAGATCTGCAGGTAGACTCTATTTGGGGCACCTACTGACTGCATCCAAAGTAGAGGGTATGGATGACAAAACAAGAGACCCACAATGTAGAGCCAAATGTTGTAGAGATGGCACTAAAGCATAATTTGCTGACATTTAAAGATGAAAAGTATCCCTTGTGAAGGAAGAGACAATGAAGCTTCCTCAATAGTAATGAAAGGCCATTGGAGAAGATCCAAGAGTGCTGTAAAAACATAAGTTCAAATTGCAAAGAATAGATGGGGGCCTCTTCCTTTACCTAGAAACGGGAGAACTGAGACATGTTTGCATATGATTCATGAAGCGAACTAACTTGGGGTGATCATTCTATCAGCTTAAACTTGGTGTGGAGGCAAGGTTAACTCCCTGCTCTACCATGCTGTGTTCTTTAAATGGATCCTGGTAATATGATGTTCCAAACCTAGCAGGGATAAGGCATTTGTTTAGACAGGTAAGTATGAGAAAAATTTGCAAGCATTTGAGTGCAATAAAGATTTCAACCAACCTTCATGTACAGGTATGAAATCAGGCATCACATTAGTAACAGCAAAAGATATCATTGTAAATAAGCACAAACAGAAAGACTCATCAGGCTAGTAATTCCCAGTTGATTTTCAGTTGTCCTGATGCCAAAAATGAAAGCAAAAAAAAAAAAAACCTCCCACACAGGGAGGTAAATACAGGCAATGGCCAAAGCAGATTAAAATGTGTAGGAGATGACATGCTCTGTATACATGTGATGCTCACCTGAGAGTGAGAGAGAGAAATAAAGGAAGTAGATCTGTTTCCGCTCTGACCAAATACACTGCTAACACACTTCCTTCATAGAATGCACCTTGTCTCAGTGAGACAACATTCTGCTGTGGTTCCATTCTGACAAAAAAAAATGGGAGCTGGTGGAGGTGTAAGAGTGAAAAGGGACGAAGGAGTGTGGTCCACCTGCACTGCTGGCAACAGCTAAGTCACCCCATTTGTTTTTTTACCTTCCTGTGGACAAAAAAAAAAAAAAAAAAAAAAAAAAATCCTTTCAAGGACACAATCAAAAATTGGTCGCCCAACAAACAAAGGGAGAGAGCATTTCCACTTGTCTGCAAGAGAGTTTTTTTCATCCTGGACAATTAGTTCTTGGCTTAAGGCTGTGTCAGGCCAACTGACATCTCAACACCAAGGCTACATCAAAATGTTGTTATGCTCTGCATAGTTATGCAGGGATTGTCTTCAGTTGTGACAAGCTCCTAGCGTAACATTATCAATCTCCAAAATCCCCCGAAGTCGGAGTGTGGCTGCCCATGTGGCGGGGTAATCAAAAACAGTCACACACATCATGTTCTCATCACCAGCTGATACATTTGTACCATAGTGTTCAAATATTTTTAGCCAGGGTATGATAACAACAAACAACATCCTGGACAATTGAACAGGTATGTATTTCGAGCCCTGCACATGGAACAGAAAGTCAGAATAGATGCAGAAGAGGGAGTATGAATGGAAGAAAGACATTTCATGATCTTAATAGTGTTCCTTTCAAAACTGAGGATTATCTTGATGCCCTGGTTTATCAAAAAAAAAAAGGGAGGGTCACTTAAAATAGATCTGGAATCAGCCATACTTTAAAGTTTTGATTAACCCTTTCACCGCCCAGACACAAAAAAGCTCTTATTGTATTCCAGCATATGTGAAACACGGATATCTCTGGAACTAAACAACCAATTCTCATGCTATTTTTGTAAAATGGAGGAGATACACTGTACTTTTATTATATCATAACATGTTAGTAATGGTAAGTCAACAACAATTTCAATTTTTTAGTGATTTCAAGTGCAAAAAAAAATGCAAAATAAAAAAAAAGAATGTTATGTTTCTTCTAAGCGTAAAAAAATAAAGAAAGAATGCCAACAAACTCTCAACAAGGGAGGAAAAATACTCCACTCACAACTGAAGACCAGAAAG
>JADBJO010004423.1:122500-167500 GCA_016801955.1 Conus betulinus | reverse complement strand
ACATTTCATGACAATGTCCATGAAATCATGCAAAACTTTAGAGGGAGTACACACAGCACCTGGCCTTCTTCAACAAGCCTTGGTCTCTACAAGGTCATGGGTTAAGGCACCTGGTACCATACACAATGCAGACCTATTTGTACATCCACACACAGTCATATAGTTGCCCATCAATAACAGTGAATCACTGAATCATCCTGTGGAGCATCCTGAAAACATATTACTGCAACAGATCCCACCTTGTGTTATAGTTCAAGTCTTTTTTAATCAGTTGCTGTTTTTATTCGAGAACAGTAAGGCCGATCGAATATTGTTCCCGGTGTGGATCCCCGTATAATTGGGCCAATGCATTTACAGTGACAATGACCATGATGAAGAAAAACGTAAGTTTCTCGAAAGTGTCAGTTTTCGGAAGGAAAGGAATGCTTCTTAAAGAGATGATATACATAGATTAACTTCAACAATTTCTTTCTGTATCATGCTCTTTGCCATTAAAGCCGTGGCCATAAAGTAATCGACACATGAACAATTGACTCACCAGTCACATTGATTGTTTCGGGACCCCTTAATGCAGGACTAAAACTAAGAATTTCGAATTTGTTTGAACATCTTGCTATATTATAAGTTAATCGAGAAGTAAAAAGGAAACAAATACGCCTCATCATTCACTTGCCTGTCATCAGGTACTGTTACTCTCGGTCACCTTTAGGCCTGTATGATCATTATCAGTACGAGTACCACAGATTCATGTGTCAGCTCTTGCTACGCTACTATGCCACCTGCTCGCAATAGCAGACGACGTTACATGCATACCTCCAACTCTGCATGAAACGGAAGTGAAATCTGTTGTGGTTTCAAACAAAATAACCTAAACTAGAGAAAACTGGCATGCATTCTTATTACTGAAACTTACTATGGGTAACAAGAAGGGGGAGAGCAGTAAAAAGATGTTTATAACGTTTGGGGCTAAATCTGTACATCTGGCCCCGAACAAGTAATGCACACAAGTTCTCGCGTTTGTTTTTACGTCACATCTTCGAGAATTCTCTAATATTGTTGTTTCGAAAGTCAGTTTTTGCTTTAAGATTACTCAGTAAAAGTTAAAACATACGTTTTTTGTGTGGATTTTTTGTTTATTCATTTGATGAAAAAAAAAAAAAAATCTGCAGTGACAACAGGTACAGCATCTCCAGCCCCGAGGCTACGGCATTTAACTAGGGGACGTCACTCTTACGTCCTATGAGTTGTCCTCGTGTCCTAACGCCTCGCGCTAGGCCTAACGAGCTAGCATATTACTGCTTACTCATTACCAAGCAGACTAGAATTCGCAAATTGACCTTGACCTATGCAGCTAAAAGACAAAAATGGAATTGGGGGGGGGGGCTTGGTCCGGAAAGAGAGAGACATTAAAAAGAAAAAAAATTTTCTGCCAAAAATTCCCAGACTCTGCATTCATAATTGGAAATGAAATGAGTTGGCAGAACTTTGAACTTAAGGAGGGCGGGGGGGGGGGGGGGGGGGGGGGGGGGGGGGGAGGAGGAGGTTGAAGATGTAAAAACTGGGAAAAATGAAATTAAGAAATATGAAAACTCTTCACTGGCTGCATAAGGGAACCATCGCAATCCCTCTTAAAGGCAGATATATTTGTATTGCCTGCTCCGAGGCCTTTCGTCCGCTGGGTCGGAAACTCATCAGGGAGACACGGCTGGCTGTATCTGCGCTCCCGGCATCAAATAGACACACACACCACAGTCCATAATACTGTGGTGTTCTCACCACCAAGGGTGCAAAAAATCCATAAGGAAACCTAACACAGAGTAACTTTATTCAAGACTGGCACAGCCTTTTAAACTGAATAAAGTCAGACAAATACAAAGACGAACAATCTAATAGTGGGGGAAAAACAAGCGCAGGCCAAACAAAAAATTGTCTTCATAGTAATGACTTGGCAAAACTTTGAACTTAAGGAGGGCGGGGGGGGGGGGGGGGGGGGGGGGGGGGGGGGGGGCAGGAGGAGGTTGAAGATGTAAAAAAAACTGGGAAAATGAAATTAAGAAAATATGAAAACTCTTCACTGGGGAACTCTTCTCTCTCTCTCTCTCTGTTAGCACTCAGCGCACTGAGCACTCTCACGCGCCGATCGCTCACTCGCGGACCACACTCTGGACGACACTCTCCTCTGGGGAAACACTCACGGGGAACACTGATCTCACTCACGCCGCGCGCCTCACTTATATACACCTTGACTGGACCGCAAAGCCGGCAACGCAGCGCCGCAGGCAAAGTGAGCCTCGCGAGAGACAGCAAATGATAAAATTTGTGCTATCTGTCGCAGCTTCTGCGTTGTCTAGCTCGCCGTACAGTCAAAGTATATCCAAACATATTAGGTATCGATGAAAACCTCAGAACCCAAGAAATAAAACGCAATAAATCATATTTGACAATTTTGTGGCTGTGTAAAGTTATTGGCAATTAAAGTCCGAGAATGAAACCACTTTTAACGGGTTTACGTCATATTTTCCTTTATTTCGATGACAAAAAGCAAACTGCGTGAAATAATTTTGTAATGACTGAAAAGCTGGCACTTTCGCTCTTTTTATACATACAAATTTCATTATCCAAGATGCCGTCTAAGTGGAGAACTTTGCGTTTAAAATTTGATGGAAAACACAACTTGCCTTATCGTCACATGGCCGTCGCCATGTGCTTTTAACACGACTTTCGATAAAATGTTATTCCGTTGGAATGGTCAATCGGATGATAATTTTTTATATATTTTCGGTTGCTTCTACCATAGAAACGAAGTTATAAAAAAAGATTTCGATAGGAAAGTCCGAATTTCATAAAACAACAATTTAGATCAGAACGCCGACAATGAACAAAGAAGGCGACTCGCTCAGAGACCGGCGCCGTCAGTCATTTCGTATAGTCGCATGCTTGTACAGAAAAGATCATAGCCATGCGATATACGAAATGAGAGCTTATGGACTTTACTTTCAATGCACATTCATGGATTCTTTTGATTCTCTCATACTTTTTGTGAAATCAAGAATTATTTACGGTTTGTTCGTCGAACAATTCAAAATGCGCCAAGATTAAATTCGGTCGAAATACCAGTTTTAGGGAAAAATATGGGCTTCTCAGTTCAACATGATTGAAACGAATAGAATACATTAATTTTTGTGACTTTGGCGATGTATACACAACTATGTAGGTTCTGAGGTATTCATGATTTAAGGAATTTACACAATAAAAAATGAGATTCAACCAAGGGAGGTAAGGGGGAAGATAACTCATGAACAAAATATCTCGTTTACGGGTGACCAGAGAAACATACACCGTTAGCACCCGCTACATCCCCCCCTACTCTGTTACAACCAGCGTCCTCGCTGACACAAAAATGACATAAAATGACAGAGTTATCAAGCAGGGGTATAACAAATGAATCAAGGGAAAAAAATGGAGCTTTAGCCATCAAGTCTTTCAGAGGCATGGCTACTCCCAAAACAAAACACTAACATCAATGTATCAAAACATCAAAGCGTCAAAACATCTTGTCTCTCTCATTGTTTGCATTCATATTATTCCAACTACCAGGGACTTACTCTATAAGTCAAAGTTTCTGGAAGTCAGAAGATTCACATTGACTGAAATAAGTAGCATATTGACTAGAATGGACATGTATTTTAAACAAAAATTCCAAAAAAGTCAAATACAAAATGACTACAAGGGATTCCTTTCATGAACAAAACACTTTGGGGCACATAAGTGACTAAAATGGACTTGCTATTTATAACAAAATTCCAAGAGGTCAGACATCAGATATCATTAGGAAGAATGCGTTAAAAACCGAGCACTGGGTAGATACCAAGTGACAATAGTGGACTTATTATTTAAATAAAATTCCAAAATGTCGGATACCAAAATGACTTGAAAGAATCTGTTATTTAAACAGAATTCAAAAAGTCAGATGCCCAAAATGGCTGGGATGATAAATTCATGAAGACCCAAAACACTGGGTGAGTACCGGGTGACAATAATGGACTTGTTATTTAAAAAAAATCCCAAGATGTCGGGGTACTAAAATGACTTATCAAGGATTTGTTCGTTCAAACACTCCAAGAAGGTCAGATACAGAATATACTTGCGAAGATTCGTCAAAATCCAAAACACTGGGGCCAAGTGACAATTATAGACTTGTTATTTAAACAAAAATCCATAAAATCGGACATAAAATGAGAAAAGAAAAAAAAAGATTTGTTATCAAAACCCTTTTTAAGTCAAGTACCCCAGGAGTTTGAATTTTGATGGGTTTTAGCATTTTTGGGCAGATTCTAGCAAAAAGTACTTGACTTGGTTCTCTTTTACTACTTCTGCTGGCAAAAAAAAACAGGGGCATACATCATTATTCAACAATCAACATAGACTAGCTTGTGCAAAAAAAAAAAACAACATATGAACAAAATGATTGTTTTAACAAACAGTCCGCAACACTTCTCAAAAGAGGTATTTAACCATAAATCAGTCTTGGAACATTTCCTGCCCCCGCAACATCCGATTAGGTTACTTATGCAAAAACTCCCTGATCATCCGTGCGGTCTCTAACGTACCTTTTCACAGGTTTCACTGCCAGACAGGCAGTTCGCCGTGGGGCTGGTGTGGGTGGATCAACAGCACTACTTAGGAGGCGGAACACAAGTGGCCACAGGGTGGCCTGCAGTTCTGGGCTTGGGCTGCGGAAACATCTTCCGGTCAGTCCTGGAGTCTGGTGGTGGTTCCAGCTTCCTTTGCTGTCTCCTCCAGTCAGCTGATACCGACGACGGCAGGGTGTGTAGTTCTGGCTGTCAGGCACTGAAGTTGCCTGACAGGGCCAGACCCGTTGTCTGGAGGTCACAGCAGCCTGTGGTGGTCTGGGTGCCACTGGGCCATGCCGTATGTCAGCATTCTGGCTGCTGACAGTGGCAGAGGACTGGGGTTTGTCCCCAGTTTTTTACAGACCGTCCAGACCTCCGTCGCCTCCGCCTGGGCCGTCGTCTCTTGAGTGCTGTGTGTCCACCACACAGCTGCGGACAGGCAGTGGCAGCTGTGCAGGTGTGGTGGCTGCTGCAATTCCTCCTTCAAGCTGGCGACTGTAGCCCGTGAGTGCCTCTAGCTGAGTTTGAAGCGCGAGGCAACAGCAGCAGTGCCAACCGTGTGGAGGATGTCGCCATCAGCACTGCAGTCCTGCATCCACCTTTGCGCTTCCTTCCGTGCCTCCTCAAAGGTGGTGGTAGGATGGTTCCGGACAAAATGCCGGACATCCTTGCGCAGTGCAGCTGGTTGCAAGCCACGTGTGAAGGTGTCCCGGAGAATGGTGGCAGGCAACATCCCATCCCCAGCCTGGTTGACCTTCCGCCAGAGGTACTGGAGATGGGAGCCATACTCCCAGATGGTCTCGTCCTGGCCCTGCTGCCTGTTGAAGAACGCTGTGGCCAGGGTGACCACATCACGCTGCTCTCCCCAGTTCTCCTCCAAGATGGCCAAGATCTTGGCTGGGGAGTCTACCTCTGTCACTGGCAGCCTGATCACCTCCTGGGCGAGCTCGGCCATCTAGGGCGGCAATCAGCCAGAGGGCGGCTGTCCTGTCATCCAGGGGCTGCAGGTATAGAGCAAGCCTGGCCTCCCGGATGAAGTCGTCCACTTCCCTGCTGCTCTCATTACCCGTAAATTTGGGGAGCTGATGCAGGGGGTGCAGAGGTAGGGGCAGTTGGCTGGCCATGGTGTCCGGTCTTCTTGGGCTGTGTCGTCTTCTTGGTCCCTTCTGTCTTCAATCCTGCTCGCAGCGCCAGTTGTGATGGTGTGGAGGGGTAAGGGGGTGCAGGTGAAGACAGGCAGATGGTGATATGCGCAGGGACCAAGGGACAGCAGCCAGTCAAGAAGACACAGAGACGTTGTGGAGTTTTTTCTCCTTTTATTGAACTCCATAGCAAAGAGCTCAAACCAGGCACACTGCCCTGGGAACTCTTCTCTCTCTCTCTCTCTCTCTGTTAGCACTCAGCGCACTGAGCACTCACACGCCGATCGATCGCTCACTCGCGGACCACACTCTGGACGACACTCTCCACTCTGGGGGGAACACTCACGGGGAACACTGATCTCACACACACGCGCGCGCCTCACTTATATACACCTTCACTGGACCGCAAAGCCGGCAACGCAGCGCCGCAGGCAAAGTGAGCCTCGCGAGACAGCAAATGATAAAATTTGTGCTATCTGTCGCAGCTTCTGCGTTGTCTAGCTCGCCGTACAGTCAAAGTATCCAAACATATTAGGTATCGATGAAAACCTCAGAACCTCCAAGAATAAAAAAACGCAATAAATCATATTTGACAATTTTGTGGCTGTGTAAAGTTATTGGCAATTAAAGTCCGAGAATGAAACCACTTTTTTAACGGGTTTACGTCATATTTTCCCTTATTTCGATGACAAAAAGCAAACTGCGTGAAATAATTTTGTAATGACTGAAAAGCTGGCACTTCGCTCTTTTTATACATACAAATTTCATTATCCAAGATGCCGTCTAAGTGGAGAACTTTGCGTTTAAAATTTGATGGAAAACACAACTTGCCTTATCGTCACATGGCCGTCGCCATGTGCTTTTAACACGATTTTCGATAAAATGTTATTCCGTTGGAATGGTCAATCGGATGATAATTTTTATATATTTTCGGTTGCTTCTACCATAGAAACGAAGTTATTAAAAAGATTTCGATAGGAAAGTCCGAATTTCATAAAACAACAATTTAGATCAGAACGCCGACAATGAACAAAGAAGGCGACTCGCTCAAGAGACCGGCGCGTCAGTCATTTCGTATAGTCGCATGCTTGTACAGAAAAGATCATAGCCATGCAATATATACGAAATGAGAGCTTATGGACTTTACTTTCAATGCACATTCATGGATTCTTTGGATTCTCTCATACTTTTTGTGAAATCAAGAATTATTTACGGTTTGTTCGTCGAACAATTCAAAATGGCGCCAAGATTAATTCGGTTGAAATACCAGTTTTAGGAAAAATATGGGCTTCTCAGTTCAACATGATTGAAACGAATAGAATACGTGAATTTTTGTGTTCATAAGAGGTTAGACAAAATAAATTTCAATAATAATATAGCTATTTCATGAGGAGAAAAGATGAGAAAGCAAACAATTTTAAACCATTTTTATTTTTTTCCCCTACCTTTCAACTACCATTCTACCTAATACATCATGTCTGCCATACTCCGCTTCATCCACCAATCATCCCTGTTAAGCCTACTGGGAGTGACTCAAAATTTCTTTCCCTAAAGGGACATATCTTTGGCCTTTCAGATGCACCGTTTGAGGATAGCCATAGCTGAAAAAGTGGCTGCCATTTGAAGAGTGCATAAAACCAGCCCTAACATTCTTTTTTTTTCTATTTTTCTACATGTGTCGAGCATGCCTATTAATGATAGCAATAGTGAATAATTTGGCAGTCCAGGCGCCGCAACTTAAACCAAATCTGGTTGAGTTAGGGATGACGAGAAGGCACAAAGGTCTGGCACCTGGGGAGCAGACAGGACAACTGATTCCATGCATCGCTCAAGGGCCACTGTAAGGGTGAAGGTGTAACTGACCAAGAGAGACAAACTCCATGGTCGCTGAAACAAGCCCAAACATATTGTGTGAGCTGCAAAGGAATCAGATTGAGAATGGAGAAGATGCAGGGCAAAAGACTGAATCTACTCCACCCTTGAGTCTGGGAGACAAGAATACTTAAATCCATCAGAAAGTGCAGTCCAAATGGATAAAAATCCTATGAAGGGACCCACTTGGATTTCTCATGGTTCACAGAAAAGCCCAGGGTGATAAGAGTCAGCTTGAGAATGAACAGATCCTTGGACAAATCTCTGGGTCCTGATTCCTCAGAAGAAGGTTGTCAACATAGCTGATGACATCCATCCAGTTCTTGTCTCACTTCTCACTGCCGCCATCACTGGTGAAAATCGTGGGGGAGGGGGCTTTGGCAGCAAAGACCTCTCCTGGAAATCTGTGTCCTTTGGGGAAGACCAGTGAATGGGAAAAATGAAGTATGTATGTGTCTGAGAGTTCGAGACATATGGCCCGGCCCCAACCTCCAGGAGAATCAAGTGCGCAGTCTCTGAATGGTCTCCACTGAGAACTTCTATGGGAAAAAATAAAGATTCAGCTTGCCGAGGACAAACACTGGCCTCCACTTGCCATTTTTCTTTAAGTCAAGTCAGATAATGACAAAAAAACATGGAGCAAAGGAAAAAGAAACCTCTGAAACACACCCCTTCAAATATGGGAATCCACCTCTTCAACAAGAACACAAGCCTTCACCAACTCTGAAGGAACCTTGGTCCTAATTGGGGTTGACATCAAAATGTATGTGTGTGTGTGTCTGTGTGTGTGTGTGTGTGTGTGTGTGAGTGTTTGAGCAATAATCACTGAAAAAACCCACTCCTCTGAAGTGAGAACTTCCCTATGAGAGAAGGCCATGAGATGGTCCCCTCACAGAATGGAATGTCTTTGGAGGATGAAAAATGTCACATTTTTCTACTCAGTCCCCAGAATCAACCCCACAGAGGGGGTAAGCTCGGCATGGCATAAAAATCTCTGAAGGACATCTTCACAGAAAGTCTCCTAGAGGGGAAGGGGGGTGCATGTTCCCCTGTCAAGGAAAAGAAGGAGAACTGAATGTGTTTTTGGTGTGATTCATGAGGTGAACTCATGAAATACAATCACTCTGTCAGCCTAACCAATAACGAAATCATGGTTAACACCTTGCTTTCCCTTTTTCATTAATTTTTTTTAGGATCCTGATAATATAGCAATGTCCATGCCAGGTATGAGTAGGACATCTATTTGGACAGATAACAACGAAACAAATGCATGTAAGTGACAACACTGATCAGTTACAAACATCTCCTGTACAGCAGACACATGCATATCTAACCACACACCTGCTGCATATTTTCAAATAAATCCGAGTGTAAAATGAAATCTGAATGATTGTTCATATATTTTCTTAAGTTCAATATAGGTCTGTTTGATGCTTTAAAAAAAAAATGGTAGCTAGAGAAAAGTTACATAGGGAAAAGTTGTTAGCTACAGAATTAACCTGATTTATCTCCAGTTACAGCCTCAGAGGCAGCCATGGTGGTAGTGGGCAGGATGGTGTGGTGGTGGTGGTGGTGGTGGTGGTGGTGGTGATGGGGGGGGGAAAGGTGGTAATGATGGAGGAGGCAGTCTCATTGATAACTTGCGGCACAAACAAACTTTCTGACTTCAGATGGATCCAGTTCTCCCACATACACTGAGTGCCCTTTTGTATCCACGGCAACATCATGCGGAGTAGACAGACTCTGAAATAGTCAAAGTCAAGGTGAAAACAACCAGTTATTAGAAATGGTCTAATCAAAAGTGAAAACAACCAGTTATTACACACACACACACACACACACACACACACACACACACAGGCATGCACTCTTGAATTTATACATTTCTAAAAAAAAAAAAAAAGGAAAAAGAAGGAAAATAATAGGCATTGTGTCTCAGCAGTCATGCATATAACTTAGTAATGAAAGAACAATACCCTTTACCATGGACACAATCACTATCATTTTGTGCATCTCATTTTTTGCTGCTTCTAGCCAAGCCCATCACAGGGGTACAAATGACATATTACGTGTCTGGGCTATCACATTGTCAAAATAAGTATTCCATTTATGTCTGTTTATTGTTGGGGAAAAAAAAGTGAGGTGAGAGGCAGTGAAACATTAATCCCATCAAGGAATCCAGATTACTCTGATTCCAGTCCAGTGCTCTTGAACCACCAACAAACTTCTTGTTATGCAAGTGTTCCAAGAACGCTAGCAAAACCACGATTGGAGTAGTTCAACTCTTTTTAACAAAGCAAAAGATTAACAATGTGCCTTTCTTGGCTAGTTCACTTTCCAATAACAACTCAAAAACAGCTGATCAAAAAAACTGCTAACTTTTTTCAGTCTTTTCAGTCAAATCTCCAACAATTGACAATTGTGCTTTCCTCAAATGTCTTGCCGTGATTAAAGATTTGTGACAAGCAAGATACTGTATTTTCATTTCAAAAGAAGAAGCCTCTGCGTGATCCAAAACTAGAAAAATGGCTAAATGCATTACATTCACCTTTATATTTGCCCACTGATGAAATGCTCTTATTAATGCAAGCAGAAGTATCATGATACACCGTAGCAACTGCACGTAGCAAAGCGCTGAATGTAGAATCATGGAAAACCTGGACTGGAAAAACTGGATACAGTACAAGACTTGGATACTAAAGCATTTCATGTGTGTGTGTGTGTGTGTGTGTGTGTTTTAAAGAGATTTTTTATTTCTTTTTTTCCCCTTGGATTTTCACTTTCCCTGCCATTGAAAATCATGTGTTTTTCTCGGAAATCCTCGGATCTGAGGAGAGTTCTCCAATCATATTACTGTTGAAGATCCGACTCAAAAAGAATCAAACCAGTCCTTACTCTTGAACTGATCTCATTGGACTGATCACACTGAAAAAGGACACAACTAATCATTACTTCTGAACAGATCTCATTGAAAAATAACACAACCGATTATTTCTCTGCAATAATGAGCCTAAACATCATTTTCATCATCTGGTTAGCAAAAGCTCCAAAAAATACACACACACACACCCTGCAAATTCATGCACAGACATACACAGTCAAAACACACACACATACGCACTAATGAACAAACACACACACATACACACAAATATATGCACATCATAATGATAATGATTATTTATGGCGCTCTATCTTACATCATAAGCCCCAAGCACTTACAAATACAGAAAAGTTAAAAAAAAAAAAAAAAAAACATAAATGAAACCAATAAGAAGATGAAATTGCAATAAGTACCATACACCTACAAACAAGGGTGCATACTGACACCACCCCCCCACCCCCACCACCCTCCACACACACACACACACACACACACACACACACACACACACACACTGAGCTTAGGCAAAAGACAAGCATTACTGTTGACGAAAAGTTTACATCTGCTAAGCGGTCCTTCTTCCCTACACCACCCTGGGAACTTCAAAGGGCCCAATTTGATATTGATCACACTGATTTAAAAAAGAAGGACAATATGAATATTGTGGCAAGCACTGTTAAATCTCATACTGAAGAGAAGTATCCAAATCATTTTAAAATATATACAGATGGGTCATTAATTCAGAAAAGTGTGGGTGTGCTTATTTAATACCTGATTTTAAAGTAGAGAAATGTTTTTCACTGGGGAAAAATAAATCAGTTTTTTACTGCGGAACTTACTGCAATATTAATGGCATTAAATTATCTTCTAAATTTTCAACGATCTATATTTCAAGTACTTTTTTGTGTTAATTCAAAGTCTAGGCTTCAGGCACTGAAATCATTAAAATTGCAGAACAGATCAGAAATGATAATTGAAATTAGCAATTTGATTTATGCTCTTTCTATACAAGGCACGACAATTACTTTCTGCTGGATACCATCACACTGTTCGTTTTTATTATAACGATAAAGAGGACAGAGCTGCAAAACAAGGGGCAAAACCTAGTTCAGGGTCTCTCAGGATGAATTTTCCACTTTCGGTTCAAGAACAATATTGTATAGTGGAATCATTTGCTTGGAACCCGTTTCCAGAATTCCTTTAAAAAGTCTCATAAAAAGTTCATTTACACAGATTTTAATATTGCAAACTTTAAAGCACATTTCCACATCAGCAGAAAGTTATCGTCCCTTATGTATAGGTGAAAAGTCGATGCTTTTACAACAAAATTTAGTAAAAATGCCTCATGTGTGTGTGTGGACAGAGCATCACAGTTGATCATATTATCTCATGTGCCGCTATCAAACAAATCATACCCATGTTTTCTACATATACAATTAGAAATATTTTTGAATCACCAGTATTAACCTATGAATTCTTTCTTTCTTTATCAAAGAGTCCAATAAGTAAGTACTTACAGTTTCTAACATTTATTATCTTATTCTCATGAGGTTACTTTTAAGTGAGTTAATCATTTGCCTACTACTAAATCTACATAAAATATATGAAAGGACCATCTTCATTTGCCCCCTTCCTTTCACTGTTCTCTCTCCCATATCAAAACCATATGTAATTTTCTAGGTTTTAACATGAGGGTTTGGTTTGTTTGTTAATTCATTATTGTTCTGATGTTGAAATTGTTTTTTCTTTTTTTTTCCGTCTAATATCATCAAGAGTGGATAGTCGTTAAATCTGAAACTAATTAACAAACACACTCAACACACGATCCCACACACACTGTCTCATAACAACGGACACAACAGCACGCTTGCGTGCGCGCGCACACACACACACACACACACACACACACACACACACACACACACACACACACACACACACAGTCTCAGAATCAATTTGATGGGCAAGGGAAAGGGAAGAAAGAACTGCTATTGATAGGTGAAGAGGGTCGTTTTAAGAGATGCCTTGAAGGAAGACAGACAGTTTGAACTACACAAAGATATTGGGACTTTATTCAAGAAACCAAACCCTGAAAAAAAACGAACGATCGCCATAGGTTTTAGTTCAAAATCGAGGGATTTTGTGCAGAGTGTTGTCAGTAGAAGAATGCAACTGCCTAGAAGGAACATAGAGATGAAGAAGATCAGAAAGGTTGAAAGGAGCTAAGTCATTCAAAAGATTTAAAGCAGAGTAAGGACAATTTGTAGTCTTTTCATTTTTACTGGCAGCCAGTGAAGATAAAGAAGTAAGGGAGTGATATGAGAAGATATGAGTTGTCTAAGAATCGTACGAGCAGCATTGTTTCGTACTTTCTGAAGACGACGGAGAAGATTCTGCAACATGCAAACATCACACACACACACACACACACACACACACACACACACAAAAGACACACAAAATGTGTGCACATGCAAAGACACACACACAAACACAAACACATACACACATACTGAAAATAAATCCAGTCACACAGAGACTTGGCCCCTTCCACCCACCCAGAAAGCTGTGCCCCCAATGAACGCAAAGAGGGAGGGGAAAGTTCAGTACCTGAGGAGACGGCAGATTCCAGGTTCTCAGCAGCTTCTTGTTGGGTAGACTGAAGGTGAAGCCTTGCACAGGGCTACTTCTTCCATTCACCGCAAACAACAACCCCCCTGACAATCATCACAACATACTCCTTGACAGTAACTGCACAAAACACCCTTGCCCCCATGGCATTTTAACCCATCTCTATTTGACCCATCCATTCACCCTGAAAAACATCACAAGACACACTCTGATAATTACCACACTACAGACTCTTTGACATCTGTGACAATCATAACACAAGAGTCTCTTTCCCAACAGACCATCTGACAGTTGTACGACTGGTTTACCACCCTTCATCCTGACCATCATCAAGCAGGTTCCCCCTTCCCTCCCATGATGATCATCACACAGCCTGTCCCCTGACAATCATTACACAACCCCCCCCCCCACACACACACACACACACACACACACACACACCACCACACATTCAATCACCACAACAGACCACCTCCACCCACCCACCCCCTCTTGACAATCATCAGAACACCTCCTCACAATCATCCCAAGAGATCTCCATGAGAATCATCAAGCAATCGACCCCGTGACAATCATCACACAACAAATCCCCTTAAAGCAAAGGCACATCCCCCCCACCTTCCATAACAAATCATTACAATTTCTCTTCACAATCATGTAACACCTGAAGATCATCACACAACAGACCTGTACCATCACAGAAAACCGTCCTTGCCGATCAGTAATGTCCCTTGCTCCCTTCTTCCCCACCCCCTTCCCCAACATTAAATGACATCCACACTGACAAAAATAACAAACACCCAATCCCTGATAATCATAAAATGTGTTCCCCACTGCCACGACAGTCATTAAACAACCTCTTCTTCTTCTTCTGCGTATGCAGGCTGATACTCCTGCGGACTCCCTGTATAGACAGGCAAGTATTAAACCCATCTGCCCAACACAGGGAGTGGAGTTTTGTGTGCATGACCATTTTTTATCCCGCCATTAAGGCAACCATACTCCATCTTCAGGGAAATTAAACAACCCAGCCCTGACAATCTCTTAACGTTACCCCCTGAAAAATGTCAACGACTTCCCCATGACAATCATTATAGACATCCATGACAATTCTTGTTCTTAATGCCTCCAGTCAACTCATTACATACACTCCCTGACAATCATTAAAGACTACCCTTAACCAAAAATTAACATTCTTCCCCTCCTAGTCAGTTCATTACAAACACCCCCCTGACAATAACTACAAATCTTCTTCCTCCTCCTGTCCCCACTCAATTATCATCCAATCCATGAAGGTCATACAAGACACCCACTAACACTAAATGAAAGACCCTCCCCCTTCTGGACAATCATTGAAGATACCTGATAATTATACCTGATAATTATCATTCATTCCCTCACCTCACCACATCACCAAAAACAAAATCAACACACCTGACAATAATTAAGACACACACACACACACGATCATTAAAGACACACAATCATTAAAGACCTCCTCTTACAATCATTAAAGACACCTGACACCCCTTACTCTGATAACCACTGAAGACTTTCCCTGAAAATCATTTAAGACATCGCTGAAAATCCTTTAAGACATCTCTGAAAAATGATTTAAGATATCTCTGACGATCACTGAAGACCTCCCCTGACCATCATTTAAGACCTCTCTGACAATTATTGGAGACACAGACTGACAATTACATTTCCCAACGATCATTAAGATGCCCCCTAACAATCAGATGAGTCTTAATGATTGTCAGGGAATGAGGTTTCAATCGTTAATACACACCCCTTGACATTCTTTGAAGACATGCACACACACACACAGTGGTAATTCTTACACACAAATGTGCATCTCTGACACAAAAACTCCCCATCTGACGCACTGGAATTCAGGCCAGTGTGTCACAAAAACGTACCAAAATTTACCATGATGGACTGATTTTCTCTTGTACGCACTGCAACTCTGAGCAGTGCATCATGCAAAAGGGCTTTTGTCTTATCCGCCATGATCAAAGTTAAAAAATGTATATTTCTATTTCCTCGACGTTTAGAGCATTCTGAATTGATGAACACTTCAGCTTGAGAACTCTTCTCCACTGAGAACCAACAAGAGTCGTCAGACTAGGCCTATCTAGTCAATGATTGGACCACAAGATCATGTGATTCAGCTA
Source organism: Conus betulinus (assembly GCA_016801955.1). Classification (NCBI taxonomy): domain Eukaryota; kingdom Metazoa; phylum Mollusca; class Gastropoda; order Neogastropoda; family Conidae; genus Conus; species Conus betulinus. The sequence goes on along the minus strand of JADBJO010004423.1, from coordinate 152,160 downwards.
AGTGGAAAAAGCATGGAAAACTGTAGGAATTCCTGCTTTTCAGAATCAAAATCGACAGTTAAGCTGTGGCTCGTGGGTGATAATCCAGCGAATGGAACAAAAGTCGAACGATCTATGCAACATGACCATTCTGAATAATTAAAATGGCTCCATTCTGGACGTACGAATGTGCTGCTCATAGCGCAAGAATGGCCAGTCTACAGTTTCGTCATAGGTTCCACTGGGCTTCCGATTATCATTGCATGGCAACTGGAATTTGGTCATACAATGAAATATTTCAACAGTGAAGAAAATGGCTCACATAGTGGAAATTCTGTGATGATAATCGAAGAGGGCATCCCACGCATCAATTTTTCACTGTTAAAATCCTGATAGTGTATGTGTTCACATTTGCTCATTAGATGATAACACTTTAAAAACATAGCAACATGAATATGAATAGATAAAATATCAAAATGGAGCGACTGATGGCGGAGAACAAAGCAAAATTTAGACAGAGTGGAGGTTAGTTGCCGCCAAGGACGTCATATATAGATAATATTTAGCACTGTTTAGAATATTCTATTAATTACTATAAATACCTCTTGTCTAGTGCATTTCTATCTCTTTCTCTGTGTGTTTATGTGTATGAGCCAGTGAGAGCACACTCGTGTGTGTGTGTGTGTGTGTGTGTGTGTGTGTGTGTTTTTCACTACATTATCTAGCAGTTATTAATGGTGACCCCTTAAATATGTTTGTGACCCCCTGAAAATTTGGAAGCAAGAATTTTGTACCAAGGCTGACCTAATTTTAAGGAAATAATTATCACCAACACATCATCAGAGACAATCATTAGAGACAGCCCACCCTCCCTCCCCCAACCATTAAGGATACCTCCCTAATGGTCACCAACCACACACACACACACACACACACACACACACACACACACACACACACATATATCACAGACAACCTACTCCCTTCCCAAATCATTAAGTCACTTACCTGATGATCACTCCCTCCCCCAATCATTAAGGACACACACACACACACACACACACACACACACACACACACACACACACACACACACACACGCTCACACTCACACACATGCACATACACACACACATACTTATTACTAACAACCTGATCCCTGCCCTATCACTGAAGGCACTTCCCAGATGATTACTAAAACACATACAATAATCTCCTGATAACCACACAATACACCTCCATGACAATCACACATTCATGCTCACATGCATGCGCACACACACACATGCACACACACACACACACACACACACTGACACAATAAGTGCAACACACACATACGTGCTTGCATTCAGGCAAACATTTGTCACTCAAATCCATAACTCATCACATAAAATCATAACACTGCGTACCTCTTCTCCAACACACACATGTATGAGAAAGTATGCACATCCACAGCTGGTTATCAAACATCTTCCCTACCACAGACATGGGGAGTTTGTGTTATACTCCCTGTTTGGCTAAGTATACTTACCATGTCAGACCATAGCATTAAACGGCTGTCAGTCAGCTCCGTCAGGCCGAAGTTTTGTGGCCAATGCAGTAATAAGATAGTCACGTGACGCCCACCCTACTTCCGCCTATGGAAGATGCCGAAGTTCGTGTACTGTACGTCATTCAATGAGGCCTGCGCGCAAGGCAAACCCCCAGGGAACTTGGCGCTAGAGGGGAAGGTAGGGCGGGCATTAGAGTCTGACATGGTAAGTATACTTAGCCAAACAGGGAGTATAACACAAACTCCCCATTTTGGCGTCGTATACTATACCATGTCAGACCATAGCAGAATTTAAAGTAATAGGAGGAGGCCGAGCGCCCTAATGGTTCCTGGGGTAGACCGATATGGCTGCATTGGCCGCCACAAATGAAATCCCTTAGAACCATCAGCCCTGGTCATGCGGATGTCCCTTAAATAAAAGTTTATGAAAGGGTTCTCCGAACGCCAGTAGGCTGCCTCCAGGAGATGGCGCACGGGGACAGAGTGCTGGAACGCTGAGGACGTGGCCAGCGCTCTGACCTCATGGGCTCGGGGTGACAGGGCTGGGAGGTCTCTTTGTACGCCTGGGCATAGGCAGATCTGATAGTATTGGATAGCCACCTAGAGATAGTGCCCGCCGATATGTCCTTCTTGTTGTTGGGGTTGATGGAGATAAGAAGGCGTCGCTGCGAGGAACGCCTGGGGCGGGAACGCTCCCAGTAGTATCTGAGGCACCTAGAGGGGCACAGGTCCATGTCCCCACCCGCTCGTTGCCTAAGATATCTGCTAGAGAGCGGATCAGGAGGGAAGGAGAGGGTGTGCCCGGTTCCTGGTTCTTCGCTAGGAACTCAGGAAGGAACTTAAGAGAGACCGAGCCATCTCTGTGAAAGGCGATGTCCCGAGGGTCCCCGCTGAGGACATGAATCTCACTTCGCCTTCTGGCTGAGGCCAGGGAGAGAAGGAAGGTGGTCTTGAAGGAGAGGAGGTCAAAGGGAATGGAGCGGAGGGGCTCGAAAGGGGTTTTTCTGAGGGCGCCTAACACCAGAAAGAGGTCCCACAAGGGGGCGCGCCTAGGGGATTGAGCTTCCCGTAAGGCAACCCCCCGTGATAGTTCTCTGAGTAGAAAGTCATTGTCGAAAGATGGGCCGCCGAGCTGTCGGATGGTGGTGCATACGGCCGATCGGTAGCCCCGAATGGAGCTAGCCGAGAGTTTTAAGGAGGACGAAAGGTGGGATAGGAAAATGCCTAGCTGGATGTTGGAGGGGTGTAGGTAGGGGACCGAGTTAGCCGTGCACCACGTGACCCATCTCTCCCATCTGTAATTATAGAGGGACTCTGTGCTAGCCCTACGAGAGGCCGAGGCCAAGTCTCGTAGTCCCTGCGATGCTCCCGCTTCTGTCAGGGTCTCTAGGACAGACCGGGGGTCTGTCGGCGGGGGCGGCGGGGACCGGTGGTCGCAATTTGGCTGGCATAGAAGCCAAGCGTGTAGGCGAAGCATCCGGGGATTGGAGTGAGGGAGGCCCGAGTGAGGTTGTCTGAGCAAGTCCCACCGAGGGGCTAGCTGGAGAGGGGGAACGTGAGTTAGGGACCTGAGGTCCGGGAACCATGACTGAGTCGGCCACCATGGGGTTATGAGGATGAGTTTGGGTCTCTCCAGCCTGGCCTTCCTGATCACTTTGTGAAGTATGGGGAGGGGGGAAAGGCGTAGGCGACAAGTCCCGTCCAGGGGAGGGAGAGCGCATCGACCGCGTACGCTCGGGGGTCCGGGACTGGAGAGACATACATGGGGAGTCGATGGTTTGAACCGTGTCGCAAATAGGTCGACCATGGGCTTGAACCAGTGTTCCCAGACAGTGGTTAGTGTCAGCTTGTTCAGGGTCCACTCTGTGTGCAGAAGGGTCCCTGACCGGCTGAGAGTGTCTGCCAGGATGTTCCGTGTCCCCGCTATGTGTCTCGCACGGAGGGTGTTTCCCCGTGCGTGGCACCAGCGAAGGAGGGCCTCTGTCCTGAGAGAGAGGCCGATGGAGTGAGCCCCCCCCCCCCTTGTTGACGTAATGGGCTACCGACGTGTTGTCCGTGAGGAGGAGAACCAGTCGGTGCGAGATTAGATGCTGGAAGTGGAGGAGGGCCAGTCTGACCGCTTCCAACTCTAATATGTTTGATGTGGAGGCGAGCCATCTGTGTGTCCCACATCCCCGAGGCATGACTGTCCCCCAAGTGGGCCCCCCAGCCCGAGTTGGAGGCGTCCGTGTATAGCTCGAGGGACTGAGTTGGGAGAGAGATCGGAACGCCGGTGGTCAGGGTGGACGGATTGAGCCATTCCTCCGTGGCACCCGAGAGAACCAGGGGCCGAGGGGAATGGTCAGGTCCCAGCGATCCGAGGTCTGGGACCAACGACGACGGAACTCCCTCTGCAGCTGGCGTTTGGGGACCCGACCCAGCAGAATGAGGGCAGAAAGGGACTCCATCATCCCTAAGAGGGAGGACAGAGTTCTGGCCGAGGTGTGCGAGGCTTCTCGGAGGCGCACGATGAGGTCCACAATCCGGGCGGACCTCTCCGGGGTCGGGGCGACCTTCATGGTAATCGTGTCGAAACTCATGCCCAGGAAAGAGAACCTCTGACTGGGAATAAGTTCGCACTTGAGGGGGTTGATTACAAACCCCAAGGTGGAACAAAGGCTGAGGAGGCGGGTGGTGTGGGCCTGGCACTGAGCCTGGGAGGAGGCTAGGACAAGCCAGTCGTCGAGGTAAACCAGGAGGCGAATGTCCTCCTGCCTGGCCAGGGCGGCCATCTCCTTGACAACCTTCGTGAAGAGGAAGAGTGCCAGGGAGAGGCCAAAGGGGAGAGCTTTGAACTGGAACACCGAGCTTGCCAGACAAACCGGAGGTAACGTCTGTGCGCCGGGTGGATAAGGATTTGGAAATACGCATCTTTCAGATCTATGGAGGTCGCCCAATCTAAATGGTGAATGGAGTCTCTGATCTGGAAGGGTGTGTCCATCTTGAACTTGGTATGTCTTAGGAACTTGTTGAGGGAGAAAAGGTCGAGGATGGGCCTCCATCCCCCCGAAGGTTTGGGGATCACGAACAGGTGGGAGTAAAACCCGGGGTTGGGGCTGGAAAACTTCTGCGATGGCCCCCTTCTGTAGGAGTTCGAGGACTTCCAGGCGGAGGGCCTCCGCCTGGGCAGGTGGGGGGTCGCTGGGGGACGGAGGAGGAAAACGCATGAGGGGAGGGCGACCGTGTGCCCAGGGTAGGCGAAACCCATCCTGAAGCACCGACACTACCCAGGGGCTGAGGCCCATACGTCGCCACTGGCGGGCATGCCGGGAGAGGTTGCCCGCCAGGGGAGCCGATGGTCCCGGGGGGAAGGGGTACAGAGGGCCGGTGTCTTGCTGGGCAGGTTGTGCCAGTTCCATGCCCCCTACGGAGTGTCCTCCAGTCACCTGCGGGGCCGTGCTTGCTGGCCGAACCGAAAATTCTGGCGAGGTTTTGGTTTAGGCCTCTGCGAGTTAAGTGGGCGCTTGGCCGGCCCGGCGTGTGAAATGCGGCTTGACGGGGGTACGGAGTGGGCCTGTTGGCCCTGGGGTAGGACCGAAAGGGGGGTCTGGAAGGGCGTGGCTGAGGCCGGGGGGCGAAGGACGCCGCCTGCTTGCGTTCCTCGAGAGAGAGAGACATAGCCGAGGTGGAGTACTCGCCAAAGAGCGAGTGATCCTGGCCCGGGACACATCGTAGGGATGCCCTGAGTGCCGGGGAGAGCAAGGAGCGTGCAAGCACCGCGTCTCTAGCCACAAGCAGACAATTAAAATGGGTCGTTGCTGCGCTGTCCGCCGCCGCAGCCGACAAGTGATGCGATATCCTGTTGACTAGGTGTCGCATGAAGGGATCGCTGAACAAGCGAAGTTCGTCCTGGTGGGGTTCGGAGTTTGTATCCGAAGGCCCTGGGACGGCGCGCGTCATCCCCAGGCCAGAGTACCTCCGCCCTCTGCAAGAGCATGCTAAGGTAGGCATGCCCTGCAGTGGTGTGTAAGATGCCCATCCGGGCTACTCGGTCCCCAGTCTTTAACGCCTTAAAGGAGACAGTGGCCGAAGTAGGGGGGGCCGGTTGGGTATCAGGCGACAATCCGATTGGGAGATGGCCCACTCCCTGGTGGCCGGATTGTCCGCAAAGAGGGAGGTAACAGGGTGCTTCCTGCGGGTCCCAAGTAGGGCGCCGAAAGGGGCCGCATTGGGTGCCGGGGGAAGGTCTTGACCCGGCGTGGGGACGGCGTCTGCACCCCTGGCGCGTTTCGCCGGACTCTCCCACAGTGAAGTGAGGGACTGAGGAGCTACAATCCTGAGTCTTGAGTGTTGGGCTGGGGGGCGGCCCCAACGATCTCAGGAAAGGCCAAGATATCGGCAGAGGGAGGGGCGTCCCTCGACACCAAGTCCGGTCGAAACCGTTCAATGGTGTTGATGTCATAAAGTGATGAGAAGAGGTCCTCATCGTAGTCCTCCTCAGGCTGTGGGGAGTCTAATTCCTGGGAAGGGAGGTCTTCCTCAGGAGGCAAGTGCGCGGGTGCGCGAGGGTCCCGCCCTGGTAGGGTGGTGGTGGGGGGGGGGGGAGGGACCCCTCGTGGCTCTATACTCGGCAGACGGACTAGGGTGGGAGAGCCCGGACTGCCGATCGGACAGCGCCCGAGGTGGGAGACCCAGTCGACCCAAGTCTGTGAGGTTGGGTGCCACAATCGACCAAATAGTTGATCGGGTTGGGTGTGGGTATTAAGCCACTGGTCCCTCTCGGGGGCATAGAGCCACTGGTCCCCGGGAGATATAGCGGGCTGTGGCGGCCCAGAGTACTGTGCAGGGACTCGCCGGGGACCGGGGTAACCTGGGGCAGGAGGGGGGGAATAATAATCGACCGTAATATGTCCCCCCCCCCCGGGAGCATGCCGGGCCCCAGAGGAATGGGGCAGGTTACCCGTGGTCCGCTGGTAGATCCTCCCCCCGGAGGAACGGGACCGAGGACGTTGCCCAAGTGGGGGGCCGAGTAGGTCGGCCCCCAACGTCCTGAACCCCTAGGGGAACCTGCGACGGGCGAGCGGGGGGGGTGGTCGGCCGTCTTTGTGTATGATCACAACCGGTGGATGCACTCGGTGTTCCCATACGCCCAGAGTTATGGACATGTGCATGGTCGTGCCCAAGACGTGGCCATAACACTGCATCCGGAGCTAAGGGGACGCTCCTCGTGCAGGGGTGTTGGCTGCACCTGTGCACGGAGGGGGAGAGCGTCGTGAGACGGCGAGTCCAGATGGGGGGAAGAAGTGGACCCGCCTGTCTCATACATGCGAGTGACGGGTGGGGGTTCCAGCCCAAGGCCGTCACCCGTGCCTGTCCGCGGCCCGGCAAGGGTCCCCCCGGGCCGGGGGTCGCGTGACTCGGCATAGTAAGGTGATGAGTGTGTAAGCGCAGGAAAGCTAGAAGGCAGGGTGGCTGGGGGTGAAGCGGACTCCCGCTGGGAAGTTTTGGCTAGGGGGGGGTCCCTTAAGTGGGGCCTTGCCCTTAGATTTCCTGGGCATGTCGAATGAAAGGCACTTAGCAATGGCCGCCGGTTGCCTTCTAGCTTTCGAACGCAACGGTCGTGCGTCCGTCGGTCGGGTAGAGGAGGGAGATTCCCGCGTCCCCTCCGCGGGAGGGTCATCTCCAACTACCGCGGCCGTCCGTTTCTCCCAAAGAGAGAACGGTTCGCTCGGGGTTGGAACCAACTCGTGGGTCCTCCGGGAAAGAGCGCGAACCCTGCACGTCAGAGTTGTTGCTCGACCCAGCCGAGTCCTTCACCATATTGGGCGATGGCGCCGAGCGAAACCGGAGCACACGACGATCGTAAGCGAGAAAGTCACGACGGTCGATCGAGGGGAATAACTAGGGCAATCGATCGACCGTGCGCACACAAAAATAAAATGAACAACGTACACAATGGAAAATAAGGAAAAAACAAGTCCGTACAGGGACACCAAGCGCAGCAGAAAAGGCGAAACTGCGCGTGAGAAGCGACCGTGACGTGGCGCAAAGTGCTGAGTAACGCCACGTGTAAATACCAGGACAACGGTCGATCGCGATCGTTGAGGACACGAAGGCGAGCGAGAATTTCTGGCAAATGAGGGAAGGGGGCAAAGGAATTAAATGTGGACGAAAACAACCCCCTGTAAAATACTGGGGTAAAAGTTGTGACAAGAGGGGGAGACCGGCGCAAAACAAAATGGCGACGAGACAGGAGATGGCGACGAGACTGGCTCACGATCGTCGCACAGGAGGTTGTGGAATAAATGACGGCGAGGGAGAAATCGGAATTTAGTGGCGACTGGGCCGAAGGCGATTGAAAAGGGAGGCCGATGGATAAGAGAGGCACCGAACCAGCGATGAACGCGGCGATGGAAAATGCCAAACAAGCTGAACCGGTGACGCGGAAAGCAGAACCGGGAAACAATCGCGAGAAAATTCCGAAAATAAGGTTAGAATGCTAGCCCAGCGATAACCTCACACGTCAAGATACTCTGAGGGATAAGCACAAGCCACAAATAAATGAGTTCAGAATGCGAACACAGCAATCTTTACACAAAGGCAAAGTATAGGCGAGACAGAGCACAAGACTTATCTTGCTTGGGTGACAGGCCGAAGAAGAATGACGTACAGTACACGAACTTCGGCATCTTCCGTAGGCGGAAGTAGGGTGGGCGTCAAATCGACAAGCATTTCTTCTGGGTACCACAATTTCCTGTCAGTAGGACAATACAACTCTGAATTATTTCATTGTGTGTAAAAATCAAGGAAATTGTTTGAAAACAGTAACTCATAAAAATTCCTCCAAAGTGGCAACTCATAAAAATTCCTCCATGAGCAATTCTTCTATGATGGAAAAATCTTTAAACATTCTCCATATTGACAACTCTTTAAAATTCCTCCAGTGTGGTAGCTCATTATTACTCCTCCACAATGACAACTCTTTAAAATTCCTCCAGTGTGGTAGCTCATTAATACTCCTCCATAATGATAACTCTTTAAAATTCCTCCAGTGTGGTAGCTCATTAATACTCCTCCATAATTGACAACTCTTTAAAAATTCCTCCAGTGTGGTAGCTCATTATTACTCCTCCATAATGACAATTCTTTAAAATTCCTCCAGTGTGGTAGCTCATTAATACTCCTCCATAATGACAACTCTTTAAAATTCCTCCAGTGTGGTAGCTCATTAATACTCCTCCATAATGACAACTCTTTAAAAATTCCTCCAGTGTGGTAGCTCATTATTACTCCTCCATAATGACAACTCTTTAAAATTCCTCCAGTGTGGTAGCTCATTAATACTCCTCCATAATGACAACTCTTTAAAATTCCTCCAGTGTGGTAGCTCATTAATACTCCTCCATAATGACAACTCTTTAAAATTCCTCCAGTGTGGTAGCTCATTAATACTCTTCCATAATGACAACTCTTTAAAAATCCTCCTGTGTGGTAGCTCATTAATACTCCTCCATAATGACAACTCTTTAAAATTCCTCCAGTGTGGTGGCTCCTTATTACTTCTCCATAATGACAACTCTTCATTGTAGGAATCATTTGCATAATCCTCCCCTTCCTATCCACACAGGAGGTAATCCACCATATTTTATACACAGTTCTCCCCAGTGTCCATTCTACCCTTCCTGAAGCATTCACCATCCACCCCCTAGCATCAGCACTGACCTTCCAGGGGGGAGTACTCTATGGCATAAACAGCGGGGCCAAATTCGGGTTCTTTAAGTATGAACGTGCTGTTGCCATCTAAGTCAAAACACTGGATGCGCCCATTCTCCCGGTCAGCCACGCACACCAAGAGAAGGTCCTCAGCCAATGCAAGACTGTGTGGGATGGAGAACTGACTTGGTCCTGGCGGCGTTCCTGGAATCGAGGCATAAGAAATGATGATCGGGATGACAATGATGCTGTTAATGATGATAAACAGTTCGATGATGATGAAAATGATAGCGTTGCTCATGATGCTGATAATGATGACGAACTACCCTGACTTCCATTATCCCCATTGTAATGATGTCAGAAATAAATGATGATGTGGCAGATGGGGAGAGAATGGGAAGAGGATAACCATCTCTGTCCTCTGTGGTCTCTGGACTTCAGAAACAAAGCTGGCTTACAGCATGATAACCATGAAGATGATGGCAGTGAGGACGATGACAATGGTCTGTCCTCATACTGGCACATCCCATGGTGAAAGACTGTGATAATTACAACTCTCTGATCCTTTCATGTCCCCTGATGTCAGACTGTTCGAATATATGATGATCACAACGACGACGATGATGATGATGATGATGATGATGATGATGATGAAGATGAAGAACAGCCCAGATGCAGGTCTTCACAGGATTCAAACCACATCAGGTGAAAACAGTTTAGCAATTAAAACACAGGTCATTAATTCAAAATGCTGGTGAACACAATTTGTATGTTAGCAAAAGCACTAGTATGAATAAACTGATCAAGTTCCAACAGTTTCTGTTTGGCTTCCCTAAAAGAAAATTATAGTCCCTCCAATTCTGAACCAGACATGTGCAACTGCAAACAAATGAACTATTCAAAAATGGGAAAACACAGATGTCAGCTTTAAGCTGCCACAAAAGCAAAAGTCAAACCAACTGGAGCTTGAAACAAAACAAGAGACTTGGGGTTTTGTTCACAGTGAGATAATGCATCCTCTTACCCAAAACGAAAAACTCCAGACTTGATTCTGTACATAGATAAATTAGGATACACCATTTTCACCGAGTAAAAACTTCAGGCTTGATTTTCAATACAGTTATGTAACCCCCCACATAAAATAAAGGAATTTCTGTGGCAAATTACAGCCAGGTTGGTTCTGCGAAACATTAGTATAAACAAAAAAAAAAAAAGAGAGCAGAAAACTGCACAGATGCTGTGTGTATAGTTTGGTGGCAATGTTTTACTGAGCAGGAAGTGTAAAGAATAGTCCCGCAGAAAAATGGGAAACATTATTAGCAACAGTAGAAAAAATCTCTTTTCAGACCTGGCCCTTGAAACTTTTTCTTTTTTTTTTCCTGTCCTAAGAATTTATGTATGGTTTGTTGCAATCCACCTTTCCATCCCATGCGAGGCAGCCTAAAAGTGGTAACAAAACTGTCCAGTTCTTTTGGGTGCAATCTAACTTAGATTTCTGCACAGATCCTTTAGTATATCTTACAGCCGGAAATGCGATACTTGTTAAAGAGAATGAAACATATAAAGCTTATATACTGCTTGTAATCTGCATATGAGGACATGAAAAGAAGACTGACAGCTTTTTTTTTTCTCACACTTACCTGTCCACAAAAACACCTTATTTGGTGTTGAATTTGTCATATCAGGTAGGAGCTAACCTCCCCTCCATACCCAACTGGCAGTAACAGTGATTGCCCTTAGTGAGTTCACTTCACTTCATATTCAAATTAGTTCCATGTTCTTCTATTCTTTGGTGGAGGAACGCATCACTCTCTGCTCTCTGGAATTAGAACTTTGTGGTTTCTGCAATTTAAGTGTGCTTTTGATTCTGACCTAGAAGCTTCTTTCTCCCTTATTTCTCAAGGAGGAATTTCATCTGATGATTCCTGCAAATTAAGGTCTATCGCTGCCACTCTTGAACATTCGGCTCTGTCAAAGTATGCCTTGGTGTCTACATCATCACTGTCCAAACTGTATGCTACTGCTAAGGACATACAAATCTGACCATCTTGCTACAAGTGAAGCCCTTGTGCTAATACTCAATGAGACCTGCATCTCCTGTACAAAATGTTCCTCGGGTCCTTGTACCTTGTGCCGTAACTGGATTAGCAAGACCTGGTGCTTTCTTCACAACTTGAATGTTAATGTCAACCTTCAAGATGGTCCACCAGATCTGCCAAGAGAGTCATATGCTTCTCCCTGCTACACTGATGCTATGCCAGTACTAAGGTCTGTGGAGACAGACAAACATCTCCCCCTACCTTGCTCCGTGCTCTCAACTCCTCAGCAGCCAGGAATGTGTTTTATCAGGGACATGCTATCTTACTTTTCATAGCAAGCCTCTGGGTTGGACAGTGTCCCCAGCAAGCCTCTGGGTTTGACAGTGTCCCCAGCAAGCCTCTGGGTTGCGCAGTGTCCCCAGCAATCCTCTGGGTTGTGCAGTGTCCCCAGCAATCCTCTGGGTTGGACAGTGTCCCCATCAAGCGTCTGAGTTTGACAATGTCCCCAGCAAGCCTCTTTGTTGGACAGTGTCCCCATCAAGCGTCTGGGTTGGACAGTGTCCCCAGCAAACTTCTTTGTTGGACGGTGTCCCCCAGCAAGCTTCTGGGTTGGACAGGTACCTAGCAAGCCTCTGGGTTGGACAGTGTCCCCAGCAAGCCTCTGGGTTGGACAGTGTCCCCAGCAAACCTCTTTGTTGGACAGTGTCCCCAGCAAGCTTCTGGGTTGGACAGTGTACCTAGCAAGCCCTCTGGGTTGGACAGTGTCCCTAGCAAGCCTCTTCATTGGACAGTGTCCCCAGCAAGCCCTGGGTTGGACAGTGCCCCCAGCAAGCTTCTGGGTTGGACAGTGTTCCCAGCAAGCTTCTGGGTTGGACGGTGTCCCCATCAAACCTCTGGGTTGGACAGTGTCTCCTGCAAGCCTCTTCATTGGACAGTGTCCCTAGCAAGCCTTTTGCTGGACAGTGTCCCAAGCAAGCCTCTGGGTTGGACAGTGTCCCCAGCAAGCCTCTCGTTTGGCATTGTCCCCAGCGAGCCTCTGGGTTGGACGGTGTCCACATCAAGCCTCTGGGTTGGACGGTGTCGCCAGCCATTAAGCCTCTACGTTGGACAGTGTCCCCTAGCAAGCCTCTGGGTTGGACAGTGTCCCCATCAAGCCTCTGGGTTGGACAGTATCCCCAGCAAGCCTCCGGGGTTGCACAGTGTCACCAGTAAGCCTCTGGATTGGACAGTGTCCCCATCAAGCCTCTGGGTGGACAGTGTCCCCATCAAGCCTCTGGGTTGGATAGTGTTTCTCAGCAAGCCTCTTCGTTGGACGGTGTCACCAGTAAGCCTCTGGATTGGACAGCGATCCCAGCAAGCCTCTGGGTTGGACGATGTCCTTAGCAAGCCTCTTTGCTGGACAGTGTCCACAGCAAGCCTCTGGGCTGGACAGTGTTCCCAGCAAGCCTCTGGGTTGGATGGTGTTCCCAACAAGCCTCTGGGTTGGACAGTGTCTCCAACAAGCCTCTGGGTTGGATGGTGTCTCCAACAAGCCTCTGGGTTGGACAGTGTCCCCATCAAGCTTCTAGGTTGGACAGTGTCCCCAGCAAGCCTCTGGGTTGGGCAGTGTCCCCAGCAAGCCTCTGGTTGGACAGTGTCCCCATCAAGCCTCCGGGTTGCACAGTGTCCCCAGCAAGCCTCTGGGTTGGACAGTGTCCCCAGCAAGCCTCTCGGTTGGACTGTGTCCCACTGGGAGAAGATTCAACAGGGGTCATTGCTGCAAAAAGGTCAACCTCAGCAGACTGGCTGGGAGAGCTGGATGTCCTCTGGGTTTCACCATCCAGGTATGTTCAGTGAGATTTCAGACACACATGACACAGGCGATGAAGGAGATGAGTGTACTGATGATGGTCATGTTGATGCTTCTATTCCAAATCCTGAAGTTTCTCTAGCGAAGGCTGCGTCATCAAATGCGTGGTCCATTTTACAAGACACACTACCCTCCTGTTCCTGCAGAGGGTGCATGTAAAGTCATCCTGTTTTGAGAATACTGTTTGAGATGAAGGTATTCACTCCTCCTTTCTCAGACCTGTTAACCACAAAATTTTGACTCAGAGTATTCCAAATCCAAAATAAGAGTATTTTCTACAAAATAGGAGTACTCCAACAAGAAGTTCAAACTATGCTGTGGCAAACATGCATTGCTTGTATCACAGCAGTGGAATACTACATTACTAGTAACTATGTTAAAAGTAGCAGTATCATCTGTTTACATTAACACAGACCTGTTTACCCTGAACCTACTTTTGGTGAACTTTTTAACAAAAAATGAGCATATTTTCTACAAAGAGTGTATACAAAATTCCAAATTTCTTTAAAAAGCAGGAGAGGGGACGGTCCTTCTTTTTTTTTTTCACCTGCCATCACATTGCAGACACTTCTTGCCAGTAACCACCACCTGATCTTGCATGACTATAGTAAAACATATTCTTTCTACAATAAATTACTTTCAAACCCGATTCATCAGCACACTTTGGCACATGCTCATGCTCCCTTGCTGGTTTTTCGATGTTTCAGGGCATATTGTCAAGAAACTGACACTGCAAAACGCAAATTCGTGCACAAAAGTGAGCAAGAGTTGTCGCTCTTTGGTCAAAGCTTCCACCCGCGGTTACCTTCTGCAAGTTCAATCATCGCTCAAGAACTTTGTCTTCAGAATTTTTTTTTTGACATTTTTCTTTTTAGTTTGTTGTGTTCATTGTATTTTTGCCAAACACATGTACAGAATACGGCAAAAATCGTATGGGTAAACAGGACTTCTCTCTCTTGTCTACAACATATTTCGCAGTTCCAGGATGCCCTGAATCATGCTATTGCCAGTTCCCAGTGCACCTTTTCTGGTGTCCCCTCAGTGCAGGCCATTTACCCAAATCAACTACCCATCATCAAAGACAGACTCACTTCCTCCAGGCAAATGTGAAAACTGAGTTGGTTCCAATACAATGATATGAAGTGAACTAAGGGTGATCACTCATGAGGCTAGTTAAATATGGAGGCAAATCTAGCTCCCTGCTCTCCCAGTTTTATTTTTCGGAGGATCCTGATGACATAGCAATGTTCTACACCAAGTACAGGATAAGGCTTTTGTTTTGGACAGGCAAGTTTATTGTAAAACTACTTTTAATAGTAAAATTTCCTTTTTTTTTCCACAGACTATGTTACTGAAAACTGTGAAGAACAGAAAATGACAATGACTGTAGAATTCTTACCTGAATTTTCCTGTCCCCACTTCATCTGTAGCTCACCCTCTTTAGAAAATTTGAGGATGCGTGAGTTGCAGTATCTGGAGAGGGTACAGTAAACAATACATTCCCTTCACACTATATCACATTGCAATGAGTCCCACTGCATCATATCACATCAGTGCAGAAGCTCATTGAGTTATCTCAACAAATCAACCAGTTTATACTCCATTCTTTTTTTTGTGAAAACAACATTGTAATGCTTTTTGGAGATGCACAGAAGGAAGGGGTACTAGTATTCCACACAGTAGTCAGTGTTTCAGTTTTCAGCCTCAGTGTCAGTATAGCTCAGTCAACAACATACAACCCTGTCTGGGTTGTCACCACATTAGGAAAAAAAAAAAAAAAAATCACACCTGTCATGGATTTACACACAGACATGTTAACATGCAGTATGCACACAAATTCTGACATATTAATCTGATATTGATGTCCTTACAGCAAACAGAATTAGGCCAAAGTGAGAGTGCCAATCAATCACCTTTGTTTACTGCCGACAGATAGAAAAAGAAAAAAAGAAATTCAATGCAACAACAACAACAAAATACATTTAAAAAATATAAGCCCATAATACTGCAGAATATACTGTAGTCTTCCAGTGGTCAAATCTCACCACTTGATTGCCAGATGACAACATACACAAACTAGCCCAATATCAATTGTAACAAGAAAAAGTAGTAGAAATGTTCTGGAACAGAAGGTGAATGGGTTGAACAGGAAGAACAGTGGATGCCAATATAGGTGAAAAAAAGGCAAGCCATTAGGAGAGTGGAAGAAGAGAAGAAAGCACAAGCACAGAATTTTGAGAGGTGGGATACAACTGATAACGAAAAATCCCCACAGAAGGATGGACATCACAACCTGGAAAAGCAGAATGGGCCTAAATTACTGTAAAAGGTTCACTTCTTCTGGTGCCTGTCTAGTCAGTGTGATCATGTTCGCCATTTGTAAATTAGAACTGGTGACTCAGATTTTGCTTTTTGACCATTTACAAGATAACTTGAAACAGGATGGTCACCACACCACCTGACTAACGATATGATTCAGATTTGCAAGTGCGGTCAAAATCTTTCAGTGAATCCAAATAGTTTCAGTTAGGACCATATTTCATTTTTAAACTCCTTATATGACTTCCTTTACTGCCTTGGCTTAAGGCAGTGTCAGACCAACTGACATAGGCTAGAACATCAAGGCTACATCAAAATGTTGTTATGCTCTGCATAGTTATGCGGGGATTGTCTTCAGTTGTGACAAGCTCCTAGCATAACATTATCAGTCTCCAAAATCCCCCGAAGTCTGAGTGTGGCTGCCAATGTGGCGACATAATCAAAAACCGTCACACACGTAATGTTCTCATCCCAGCTGATGCCTTTGTACCATAGTGTTCAAGTACTTTGGCTGTTCGGTTGAACCCTGGAGTCTTTTACCCAAGGTACGACAACAACAGCAACAATAACAACAACAACAACAACAACTTCCTTTAGAATGCTGAATGAGCGTTATCACTCTGTGAGACATGTTCGGATGGTTAGTTATTTTTTTTTCTTTTATCAGTGTTTTCGTCCAAGCAGGCCAATCCACCAGGTTGATTTTATTTCAACAAGTCAGAAATGGGTTAAGCTCACTTCCATTCTGGTATGTACTTGATGTGTTCTTCAGTGTGGTGGTGACTTGCTGGAATTCTGATTCACTATCTCTCATTATGTGAATATCAGCAAAACACAGATTACAAAGTGGCTCTCCTTGAATGCATAGGGAAGTACTGACGTCCAGCCAGCATTCCATGCAATGCCTTCCCAGATCACTGTTGACAAGGAGAGAGCTCTAGCTCATTCCTGCAGTTGGTAAGACTATGAGGTTGTAACAAAAATATGCTTGCATCTTCACAGAGTGCTCCCATGTCTTTGATCAAGCGCTCATCAGAGTTACAATTCCTCATGGCCTGCCACAAACCTTTGTTACCAAAAAAAGGTAAAAATAAATAAGCATGAGATGACAAAAAAAAAAAAACGAAAATACATTTACAAAACCACACCAGCCACAAATGCACGCAAACACATACCCCTCCCTCTAGAAGCAAGGACAAAGGTACTGACCCATCAGAAACAAAGAATTCTCCTGACTTCAAGACAGCAACATCAGTGGGTTTGCAGAAATGATCATCATCATCGCTACTGACAAAACGCTCACCCAGTTCCAGGGTAGGTAAAGTGCCACCTGGTGCAATCCTGAATATCTGGTGGCAAACAAAATGAAAACAAACTGTGAATACCACAGTTGTTTCAGTAATACAAGAACTTTATAGAACTAATGGCCATAGCATATTGGTTAGAATTGGGAACAAACTGAATACCACCTTTGTTTCAGTAATACAAAATCTTTACAGAACTAATGGCCATAGCCCATTGGTTAGCATTGGGGACAAACTGAATACCCATGTTTGTTTCAGTAATAAAGGATCTTTACAGAACTAATGGCCATAGCCCATTGGTTAGCATTGGGGACAAACTGTGAATACCACGTTTGTTTCAGTAATACAAGATTTTTACAGAACTAATGGCCAAGCTGTGAATTGGGGACAAAACTGTGAATACCATGTTTGTTTCAGTAATACAAAATCTTTACAAAACTAATGGCCATAGCCCATTGGTTAGCACTGGGGACAAACTGTGAATACCACGTTTGTTTCAGTAATAAAGGATCTTTACAGAACTAATGGCCATAGCCCTTTCATGGAATATGTATTGACTTCTGCTGGGTTCCCTCTCATAGTGGTTTGAAATGGAACGAAGTAGCAGATATTCTTGCTAAAGCTGGAGCTAAACATTGCCCTGATTGTAATTCTTTATCTTCACTGAAAATACCTTCGTCTGAAAGTTTGCTAAAATTAAAAAAGTTGTGTTTATAACAGAATCTATGGAGAAAATCTTAAATATGTAAATACTTGTCCTCGTCACATTTCCAAGATAGTAACAAAACTCAAGTTGAATGCATGGAACACAAAATATTCTTGCCACGTTCTTTGTACTTGTGGTAAGCCTATTTCAGTGCATCATCTATTGATGGAATGTTCCGTCTTAACTCCAATCTATAAAGAAAATTATATTGACATCAAAGTCCAAGATATCAGTCAAATATTGTCCAGCCCTTCTATCATAAAAATTGCTACTATTATCGCACAATCTAAAATTGCCAAGTGCTTTGATGCGGGTGTTTTTTTTTTTTTTTTTTTTTTTTTTTGTTAAGCATAGTTAGATAATAATGACGTTGTTAGATTGTTTTTTTGTCTAATATCATCAATGGTGAATAGATTAAATAAACCACTGAACTGACAGAACTGAACTGGCCATAGCCCATTGGTTAGCATTGGGGACAAACTGTGAATACCATGTTTGTTTCAGTAATACAAAATCTTTACAGAACTAATGGCCATAGCCCATTGGTTAGCATTGGGGACAAGATCTGAATACCACACTTGTGGCCATAATACAAGATCTTTACTGAACTAATGGCCATAGTACAAGATCTTTACTGAACTAATGGCCATAGCCCATTGGTTAGCATTGGGGACTGCAGCCTGGGAATCATAGGTTCAAGTCCTATTCAATGCACACAATATCATTGGTAGGATTTTTCAGCCAGTTTGGTCCCTACCCAGCGTAGTTGAGTGACCTATGGGTTTCCATAGGCATTCTCGCGACCAGCTGTGTCTGTTGAGGAGTTCTCATCTGGGAGATACAAAAGTCAAGTCTAACACAAGCCTAAAAAAAGTGGTTTTGATCACAGTGCAGAACTCAAACATATTCTCACTGCTGTCAATGGAAGGTTTAATGTTTATATTTAATCAACCTAGTCTGATGGGAGGAGGATTCAGATTCCAAAGGCATTTTGCCACAATCTTAACAACCTATTTTTTTTACCAAAGAGTACTCAGTCAGGAGACGAAAGTCAATTCTAGGCAGGCATAAACAAAATGGTTCTGTTGAGATCACAGAACTAGATTCCCATTGCTGTCAATGAAGGGTTTCACACTATCACTTTTACATCACTTTTTTCATCCCATGTCTTCTCCTTTTCTCCTCCTTACCCCCTTCGTTTGAATCCCTGTTGCCATTTTTCACAGTGATTGATGCTTTGTTTACCTGCATTTGTTTTCTTTCATTTGTGTTTTTCTTTATCCCCTACAGATCATTCATTCTCATTGTTTGTTTCTGTTGTGCCTGAAGAAGACCGACAGGTCAAAGGTGTCTGTACTTGGGTGTCTGTAACATCCATCTGGCAGCTCAGTATTTCAACATCTATTTTCATGTTTCAACAAATGTAGGCAGCCAATCCACACACAACGTGGAGGGATGAGAGAGGAGAGGGGGTGGGAATAATAGGGGGTGGGGCTAACCCAACAAGCGTTACCCTGACCATTTATGTACTACTGGAAGGCTTCTGTAACTCCACACTGGACTGACTGACAGGGTGTCATAAGCATCACTCACTTGGTGGAGAGCGACGTCTGTCACCCAGATGTTCTTCTCCTGATCTACCTCAATGCCATGGGGCATGAAAAACCTACAACAACAACAACAAACATCATCATCATCACTATCATCAGCTATTCATTAACAAAAAAAATCCACAAAAAGCCCAATCTTTGCATCTGCCATTCAATGCACTGTGTGGTTTCCATTAATGTGGTCAGACCCTGCTCTCTTCTTCAAATCCTCAATGCCCCCTACACACTTCTCCCGTCGCACACATTCGCAATACCCATATGCAAGGCCCCGACTGCCCCCTTCAACATATATGAACAGAGTATAACAGAGCACAGAAAATGCTTGGTGAAATGAGCAAATTTTATGATAAAGTCTGAATGGAAGGCAGCGAGTTCCAGATTTTTGGTGGAGCGAAGCCAAAGCCGCATTCCCTTCAAGTCTTTGTTTAACAACACAGTCTGTCTGCGCTTCACCACAAAGAAGGGACTGAATTATTGTATAACTCCAACAGTGGAGGTGAAGGTGAATGATCTGACCTTGAAAATCTAACTCCAGATGATATGAATGATATTATGTGGATCCCAATGCCCAGACTGCATTGTGATTGGCAGCTGAGCATTACATGTACAACTTGGCTTCTTTGAAAAAAACAAGTTCTGGTCAAAGCAAATATCTATGAATTATTCCATGGATTTATGTTCAAACTTGCCAAAAAAAACTGTTAGCCTGTGAGATGACTTGTTGACTAAATGTGCAAGTTTTCAAATTTGTTCCTTTTTAATGTGTGAACTCAAATGCACGCCTATATTACTGTCTATGTCTTTTTCATTAGCTTACATGTATTGTTGTCTATGTCTTATCATTAGCTAACATGTATTGTTGTCTATGTCTTTATCATTAGCTAACATGTATTGTTGTCTATGTCTTTATCATTAACTAACGTGTATTTTTGTCTTTGTCTTTATCAATAGCTAACATGTATTGTTGTCTATGTCTTTATCATTATTTATGTATGTCAGTAACCTCATCACTACATCCTGTCTGTCATTATCTCAATAAACAGCAAACACTTCATCGCAAACGTTCACATCATCTTGTGGTACAATCATTCAACTTTCTAACAGTGTACATCATAAAAACCATTTTAACAAAAATGCTGCTTTAACACATTTTTTCTCACCCCAACCTACTTTCTCAAAAGGAGTTATCACCAGCTAGTGAGGCCGAAACTAAGGAAGTAGAATTCAGTGCTACCAGAGCAAACAGAAAGAGCACTTTATACACCAGCACAGTTAATTAACCCTTTCAAGCCTTATGAGTTTACAGCCTGTGCCTCCTCTTCAGCCTGGCTGGTTTAGGCTGATCTGCATGGATGGCAAGTGGTGTTTAAAGTCTCTGTAACTATTTTATCCAGAGGATAACAATTTCATCTGCTCATTGCAAAATGATTTTGTATCAAAATAAGAAATTTCAGGTCCTGTGATGCACTTTCAGACAGTTAATACATTAATCTATTCTTTGCAAAATCTTTTTTTTTAATGCAAGCATAAAAACACACATTTCAATCTAATTCCTCAGCCATATTTAACCTTAACCAGCTATGTCCGCCAAGGGTGGTGGACGGAAGTTCTTTCCCTTGCAGCCACGTCAGCCAAGGCTGACAGATGGGCAGACAGTACATTCTGCCGCGTCTGCCACTACTGGCAGACAGGAACATGAAAAATTGCTACACTTTCCTTGAAATGGTCTAAGGGAAATAAACTCTGTATTTAGTTGGGGGGATGTCCTAGGGAATTGTAGACCCTACTTTTAGTGCTCTATCATGAACTTGGCTGACCCCAGCTGCTTTGAAATAAAGGAACTGGCACTCGGGGCTTTCCCACTAAGCATGCCTGGAATTTCCTTTACTAGAAATATGCCGGTCAGGCAAAGACAGGGTGGTACCAATATTTTGCTCAGAGAAGCACTTGAAATTATGTTACAAAACTGATCTGACGATGAGGGCAGCGACAGAATTATCGATAATTACGATAGAGAAGAGGAAAGTGAATCATTTGAAGATGCAGCCAAAAATCATGATTCAGCATCAACTGCAGCAGACACCGCCGCATCACACCTGGTCGCCGATGAGGCCAATTCAAAAGATTCAAACACAAATGCATTTTTGATCAAAACACGGCCAGCGCAAACAGTCGCGATGTTGCTTACCTGTTTGCTTCTGATTCTGACAGCGTGTTGTAAAAGAACGGATCAGAATGTAAACAAAGGATTTTTTTTTTTACTTTTCAGCCATATTTTTCAATGGACAGTCACATCTACACATTGAAAGTAAGTGATTCGAAATTACTAATTTTGATTAGTTGAGTGTTTGCCTTTTCTTATGACACCTAAGACAACACTGACAGTCGTTGTCTAGCTACCCTAAAAATAATTAAAAAGTGGAGAGATATGCGCGTCGGCAGGAACTGAGCACGTTGCACGAGCGTATGGCAGCAGGGAATCATGCCATGCATGCCGCATGCAGCTGGATAGTATTAATCTGCCATAAGGAAGTCAATTCTGAGTAACTTACCTCCCTTCCCTAGCAATTACATGCATAGTCATGGGTTCATAAACCAGATTGAGTATACTTGATATTTCACCTAAATGCTGCTTGAGCACAGGCTGACAGTTATGTCCAGTGGCACTTGAACAGCATTTGCATGCAGAGTTGAGTAAGTTAACGTTAGAAAGGAGCCTGCGCACAACTGTTCTAACTAAAGAAAGCTCTCTGTAATTAAATTCTGTTAACAGAAGACAGGTGTTTGCACACAAATGTTGCTCATAGGGCAAAGTTCTCTGTAATTAAATTCTTCTGAGTGAAGACAGGTGTCTGAACACAAATACTGTCAACTGAACAATGTCCAGCTCACATACCTGCCCGAGCCAAACTTGCGAATGAGATGCCCATCAGGGGAGAGAATTACCACTGTTTCTTGCTGGATGGGTTGGTCCTTGAACTGGAAGCTGTTGTTGCTATCGAACGACCTGTAATTAGCATACACAGTAAGCATGTATCAATACACTGGGTCTCTATCCTAGAAATGGGGAGGAGGAGTGGGGTTGGTGGGGGAAGGAGGGGAAGCTGATACCAGTTGATTCAGTGACGTGTATGGCAAGCAGAATCACATCACCTGATCTAGTTTGTGACGAAATCCTATCATCAGTGGTTAGAAATCGTGCAGATCTGAAAGGCATCAATGTGTGGAAGCACTATAGATTTAATCTGCAGAAGATGCCACCATGTCTTTAAATGGACACAACTGATCTTATGGGGGAAAAAAAGAAAACCTTGCAATGTCTTCATTATTTTGCCTTACTGTCACGCCAAAATAATCAGACACATAAAACCCCGTGTGGATTGAAGTTCTGGGGGGAAAAACCTGAGGACTGAATACATACAATATACATATTCTAACAGAAGCCTCATCATCATCTTGGCTTTGTATTTTCCCTCCACATAGAAAATTCTGCCTTTTGATCTGTTTATGCTGAAAAATTCAATTTTATTTTTTCGTTTAATTATAACTGAAATTACTGAGTAAAGTAACTGAAAATAAAGTGCTGGCTGTCATCATACTATTTTCTTAGTTCTCTCATCTTCTGTGTCACCTAATTAGCATTATACCTGCACAGCTCTGTGGCCTATTTCCACTCTCCCATAAACAGCCACAGGCTTGTTTTTTCCCATCATAGCCACAGCATCACAGAGCATAGGGAGTGATCAATATCGATGTTCACAGAGCATAGGGAGCGATCAATATCAAGTCACCACTGGGCAATCCACCACAGACGCCCACACTGCTGATGAGTCACTGAGGTAGCGTTCTCCAATGCCTGTTCTGATACAAAATATGACCAACAGTAACAGCTATGTAGTAGAGGCAGTGGGCATTAGCATCCCCCTTTTGTGCTGCTACATTCATCAAAAAGCAGTGCCATATCTTGACATGCTTTCTCATCCATTTCTCTCCGGGTGAGAAATCCCTGTCCAAAGTGTTACACTCACAACCCAATTTTTCAACCCTTCAAGCTTTCACATCCAGGTGAGACATTGTGCAAAACAAATGAGTCTAGGCAACCTGTTTTCACCCTCAGCGCGACTTTCCTCGAGCTTGACTGGTCTATGCGTAAGGTTCCACAGCCTTGTTCCAAGGTCCACGGTTTAATTCCCACCTGCACAGGCGAGTTGGAACAGGATTGCTCTTTTGGAGTTAACTTCTCTGCTGAATCCATTCTCCTGCTAGTCCTTCGCATGAGGCTTTATGTTGAAGACCCATGTGCGAATGCATGCACCAAAACTTTTACACACATCTTAAATCCCTTCCGGATGAGAGCAGGCCATTGTGCTCCATTGGGATGGATGACACCACAAACACACACACACACACACACACATTCACGCTGGTGTCATAATTGGACGTCATCCCCTGACAAATCAAATCCTTCATATCACAACATGTGAGCCAACAGTGAGGTTTCATCCAGTGGGGGGTACTGTCAGTTGGGTTTCACACAGGTGCTTGCCTTTACCACAGTTTCCATGAGGGCTGCCCACAAAGTCTTCTCCCATCCAAACACATTCCCTTGAGTCTAGTTTAAGTCTACTTTTTAAAGTCTACATCTCGGTTTCAAAAAAAATTGGTTGTAATCAATCAGTGACCTTGACCTATGTACTAACATTTCAAAGGGAGCTGCCCAGAAAGTCTTCTCCCATCTAAATATATTCCATTTGAGTCTAAGTCTACGTTTTACAGTCTGCCATAAAATCTAGATCTCAGTTAAAAAATTGGTTGTAATCGATCAGTGACCTTGACCTATGTACTGACATCAAAGATATTTATAAAATATGTGTGGCAAAAATCGTAAGCTTATTTCTGAATCAACAGCTGAGATTTAAACAAATGAGTATGGTCGGGTGTTGAAAACGATAATTTATTCAACCAACTTCTTGGACCTTGACCTTCGATTAAAACATTCATTAATATATAAAGCAATTAGTTTATGAGTTTAATTGTAATTGATGCCTCAAATTTTATTTCTGCTGGTTATCGCCAAGGACAAGGAGTTTTTGTGTCTCACTCTTTAGCGAGAAAACAGCAATTTGGTCACTCCAGTAACTTTGCATCAGTCTTGATAAAAAACTGAAAGAGTTTTCTTCCTGTTCAAGATTTCATAGCAACTGCTTCATTTCATACTGAAATACAGATGTATTTGCATGCACGCATGCGCGCGCATGCATGCATGCACACACACACACACACACACACACACACACACATTGAAATGAAAAAGTAGACAGGGTAGCTAAACATGGAGCCAAAAATAGTTTTGATTCAGAACTGTTTGATTTCCC
The DNA here is from genome assembly GCA_016801955.1 of Conus betulinus. NCBI lineage: Eukaryota > Metazoa > Mollusca > Gastropoda > Neogastropoda > Conidae > Conus > Conus betulinus. Next base: position 127,732 of record JADBJO010004423.1, on the reverse strand, counting down.
CTTATCAGTACATGAACAGTGTAACTTAGTTAAGTCGCATACCTGGAAAGCTTTCGAATACAGTATGGTAGATCACGTCTATAAAGAACAGTTTGATATCAAAAGAATCAAAGAGAATTTTAACCTTAATAGAAAATTACTCTCATTAATGTACAGGTGGAAACTTAATGCATTTAAAACAAAATATGTCAAAAAAGTAGTTTGCGTATGTCGAAACAAAATTACTCCAGTTCATAATTATTGTTTCATGCAATAATATGAAAAAAATCATTCCAGTATTGAAGCAAAATACTGTGCAGGCCATTTTTGAGTCACCAGCTTTAATGTATTAATTCTTAGTACACTTAAAAACGCACCCCTATTGGAAAATACTTATAATATTTTTTATTTACTTTATTTACGGGGGTTAAGAAAGGAAGGGGGGTTGGGGTAGATAAAATGGGGGGGGGGGGGGGGGAGGGGAGCAAAGGATTTTATTGTTTTGTTTAGTTATTTATTCTTTTTTATTCTTTAATACTGTCATCCATTTTGACTTTAATTGATTAGTTAGTTGTTGGTTGTAAGTATTTTGTTTCATGTTAATCTTCACTTATGACTTATGTAAAGATATTCACACACTTACACATCCACAACTCTCTCTCATTCACACACACAGGCACAGGCACACATACTCACACACACACACACATACACGCACACACAACACACACACACACACACACACACACACACACACACACATTCGCGTGCACACGCACCCATACATATACATGCATTATGTGCACGCTCGCAATTACTTCCGCACACATTCACTTTTTTTTTCTTTCTTTTTTTTTTTTGTATCACGAATAGTGGACATACGTTAAATGAAGGGGACACACACATACACACACACACACACACACACACACACACACACACACACACACACACACACACACACACACACACTTTCTCCTGACAATCATAAACATTTCCCAAAATCTTGAAGAAAAAAACTGTAATGCGAATGTGCAAATAAGCCAAAAACACATCCAAAAATTGACTTCCATATATTGTATGAGTCACCAACTGATGCGCTCATCCCAAACAAAATTTCTTACTCAGGCGCACAGGTGAGAAGCAACTTCGTCAAAATTTCTGAAGTGTGTGAGAAATCCGAGTTGAGGGCAATGTAACAGCATGGTAACTCTCCACAAATGTGACAGCTGGTCAGGAACTTTCTGTCAAGATTTGTATTTCAACTTGTTTTTTTAATTGCATTTGTTGTGTTTTCATCAAGCTTGTGTGCAAAATATGACAAAATACAACAGGGTAAAGACATGCCTTCAACACCCTGCGACAGAACTGGAGATCAACAGCTCTCTCACTCTGCAACAAGATCCAGATTTTCAACACAAATGTGAAGTCTGTTCTTCTATATGGCTCAGAAACATGGTGGGTAACCAAGACCAACACAATCAAGCTACAGACATTCATCAACAGATGTCTCAGAAATCCTCAACATCAGGTAGCCGGAAGTCATCTCCAACGAACAACTGTGGGACAGGATGAGACAAGTCCCACTTGAAACTGAAATAAAGAAACGGATATGGGGATGGATCAGCCACACGCTACGGAAGCCTGTATCCAACGTAACCAGGCAGGCTCTGGATTGGAATCCACAAGGAAAGCGGAAAGTGGGTCGACCGAAACAGACTTGGCACAGGAGTGTCAACGCTGAGGTGAAGGCCGCCGGAATGATGTGGGCCAAGCTAAGGAGGACCTACCAGAATCGCGTGCGTTGGAGGAGTGTTGTCGCGGCCCTATGTTCCTCAAGGAATCAAGAGGCATAAGTCAAGTAACTCAAGAAAAACAGTCTGCCTTATGCTCTGACTGAAAACGAGGCACAGTGATTGTACAACATCAGATGGATGGTCAGATAAGTGGCTAAACCAAGAGTGTGAATGTCTCCTCTCCGCGTGCATCAGCCTGACATGTTCACATATGTGTGGCTATCTTGGTCCACCTACCTGCCTGTGAAGACCTCTGTCTACAAAGACCGATTTTTCATGACATTTGGGGGGGGGGTCAAAGAATGGTAGGTTCCTATTCCCTTCTCATAAACATACAACAGCAATGATCTGAGCTACCTGTCAGTTTGCTGCATGACCAGAAAGTGACCAACATGCAAAACCTTTCCAACAAAGGACACACATCAGACTCACGAATCATTCCAGATACGGTCTCCTCGATGGAAGATGTAGATGTTACCATCGCTATCAGTAGCCACACCTCCAACTTGTCCAAGGTCAAGGTCATCACGGGGCCAACCACTCTGGTACTCCAGTGGATTGGACAATGGCACTACAGAACAAGACAAGAGAATTTAGAGTGGGCCACATTGCCTAGTACATGATGTGAAATTCCTGTCATAAAGCATTGATTTTATACATATTACCTATGATTCCATGTTCCTTCTCTACAGCTGTATGATGGCATGTTCCCTCTCTACAGCAGTATGATGGCATGTTCCCTCTCTACAGCAGTATGATTGCATGTTCCCTCTCTACAGCTGTATGATGGCATGTTCCCTCTATACAGCAGTAGTATGATGGCATGTTCCTTCTCTACAGCAGTATGATGGCATGTTCCCTCTCTACAGCAGTATGACTGCATGTTCCCTCTCTACAGCAGTAGGACTGCATGTTCCCTCTCTACAGCAGTAGGATGGCATGTTCCCTCTCTACAGCAGTAGGATGGCATGTTCCCTCTCTACAGCAGTAGGATGGCATGTTCCCTCTCTACAGCAGTATGATGGCATGTTCCCTCTCTACAGCAGTATGATGGCATGTTCCCTCTCTACAGCAGTAGGATGGCATGTTCCTCTCTACAGCAGTAGGATGGCATGTTCCCTCTCTACAGCAGTAGGATGGCATGTTCCCTCTCTACAGCAGTAGGATTGCATGTTCCCTCTCTACAGCAGTAGGATGGCATGTTCCCTCTCTACACAGCAGTAGGATGGCATGTTCTCTCTCTACAGCAGTATGACTGCATGTTCCCTCTCTACAGCAGTATGATGGCATGTTCCCTCTCTACAGCAGTAGGATGGCATGTTCCCTCTCTACAGCAGTAGGATGGCATGTTCCCTCTCTACAGCAGTATGATGGCATGTTCCCTCTCTACAGCAGTATGATGGCATGTTCCCTCTCTACAGCAGTAGGATTGCATGTTCCCTCTCTACAGCAGTATTATGGCATGTTCCCTTCTCTACACAGTATGACTGCATGTTCCCTCTCTACAGCAGTATGATGCATGTTCCCTCTCTACAGCAGTAGGATTGCATGTTCCCTCTCTACAGCAGTATGGATGGCATGTTCTCTCTCTACAGCAGTATGTTCCTCTCTCTACAGCAGTATGATGCATGTTCCCTCTCTACAGCAGTAGGATGGCATGTTCCCTCTCTACAGAAGTGTGATGCATGTTCCCTCTCTACAGCAGTATGATGGCATGTTCCCTCTCTACAGCAGTAGGATGGCATGTTCCTCTCTACAGCAGTATGAAGACATGTTCCCTCTCTACAGCAGTATGATGGCAAGTTCCCTTCTCTACAGCAGTATGAAGACATGTTCCCTCTCTACAGTAGTAGGATGGCATGTTCCCTCTCTACAGCAGTATGATGGCATGTTCCTTCTCTACGGCAGTATGATGGCATGTTCCCTCTCTACAGCAGTATGACTGCATGTTCCCTCTCTACAGCAGTAGGATGGCATGTTCCCTCTCTACAGCAGTAGGATGGCATGTTCCCTCTCTACAGCAGTATGACTGCATGTTCCCTCTCTACAGCAGTATGATGCATGTTCCCTCTCTACAGCAGTATGACTGCATGTTCCCTCTCTACAACAGTATGATGGCATGTTCCCTCTCTACAGCAGTATGTTTCCATGTTCCCTCTCTACAGCAGTATGATGGCATGTTCCCTCTCTACAGCAGTATGACTGCATGTTCCCTCTCTACAGCAGTAGGATGGCATGTTCCCTCTCTACAGCAGTATGATGGCATGTTCCCTCTCTACAGCAGTATGACTGCATGTTCCCTCTCTACAGCAGTATGCTAGCATGTTTCTTCTCTACAGCAGTTAATTTAGCTGGCTTAAGCGCATCCAACTCTCCTGACTCTAATCCCTAACATGATGCCCATCTGCAAGGGAGTATTTTACAGCTCTCTTTATGATCCTTTTGTGACTAGGTAGTTTTGTGTGTGTGCTTCAATGCCATTGTTTGTGTATGTTATATACATCCACTGGCTCTAAAGTTTTAATTACATGCTTTGTGCATATGTACTTTAAGTTCTGAAACTGTGGGGCTGGCCCGCTCTAGCATTTTACATTTCAGTTATTTAAGTTGTACGTGCGGATGTTCACCATGGAATCAATACAGAGTACCACAGCATTAACAGCCACGAGAGATGCATACAATTTACACATGGAAATCATGTGCTGGAGCAGCTAAATTTCAGGGACTAGTGTCACACTGTGCAGATCATGCTGCTGAATTGTTACACTGTTTTCATCTAGATGTCTCTGTTCAATGTGTACGAGTTGGTGTTCATATGTATGTGTGTGCGTGTGTGTGTGTGTGTGTGTGTGTGTGTGTGTGTGTGTGTGTGTGTGTGAATGCATGCACATGCATGCATAGACACATACTTGTGCACACACAAGTGTGCACGCGCACCTGCATGTTTGAGTGCATGTGTGTGTGTGTGTGTGTGTGTGTGTGTGTGTGTGTTCATGTGTGTGTGTGTGTGTGCATTCATGTGTGTGTGTCTGTGCATCTGTGTTTGTGTGCACTCACTCACGCGTGTGTGCGTGCATGCATGCATGCATATGTATGTGTGTGTGTGTGTGTGTGTGTGTGTGTGTGTGTGTGTGTGTGTGTGTGTGTGTGTGTGTGTGTGTGTGTGTATGTGTGAGAGAGAGAAAGCATGTGTGTGTGTGTCTGCATGTCTGTTTCTTGGTTAATGGGGAGCGGGGAGGGGAACACACATGCTCATCAGCTAATACTCACCAGAAATAAACCTAATAAAACAAACGTTGATAGTCACGCCCCCTTAACATAGGACCGTATGAACATGCAGAGAACATCTACACTAAATAAACAAAAAATCTCACAAACTAATAAAATAGCAAACTACCTTATACGTTGGCAAGTGCACCACTGACCTTGGACTGGCTGACTTGGAAAACAGTGTCAT